>VZSC01004086.1:202867-307902 GCA_013398225.1 Steatornis caripensis
TTGTGGAGTCTCCTTCTCTGGAGATATTCAAAACCCGCCTGGATGCATTCCTGTGCAACCTGCTCTAGGCTAACCTGCTTTAGCAGGGGGGTTGGACTAGATGATCTCTAGAGGTCCCTTCCAACCCCTACCATTCTATGATTCTATGATTCTATGATTTCATACCGATAAGTACTTTAGCTGGAAAGTTGCAAGGTACTATGATAGAATCATAGAAATTAGGAGTCATCTGCTTTAGGGGAGGAGAAAACAAAGAAATGACAAGAGGCAAGCTAAGAAGATAGCAATACTATACTGCGTTTGTTGGTACATGTCTATCTGTACCAACCAAGTAACTGCAGCTGGGAGCGGTATATTTTGTTGACAAATCACCCTGCAAAATTGAAATCTGTTCTAGGAAATTTTTTTCTATTCTTTTTTCTCCTCTTTGTGATCCCTGACTCTTTCATGGATCACCAAGGGCACAGCTACGATCTCTGGGCTCTGTTGTCATGTATAATACGTGGACCTTTCCATATTTGAGAAATAATGACAAGTCTCTGTGTTGGAGGCTTTGCAATATTTCTAAAATTAACAGGATTGGAATTTGATTTCTTTGGGGAAATTTTTTAGGGGCAAAGTGAGGAGAGGAAGAGAGGAGACTCACACCCTAGTGTGAGATATTTTTTCCCCAAAATTTCTCTCTTGGTGGAGCTAGTCAAATCACCTAGTAAGAATGAGTCTTTGCCAATGTCACCTTTTCATTATCTCTCCACTTACAGTGCTGGCAATAAAAGTTTGCTTCAAAAAGGAAAATAGTTTCAACATCTTGGCTTGCAGTACTCTGGAGATGTGATTAACTTGCCAGAGGTATAGACAGCTCCAAACTCATTCAAATCAAGACCCTTGGGACTAGCTGGTAGATTTTGGATGTTTTCCAAGACAGGAATGAAACAGAAGCATCTGGATATTCTACATTCACACCACAGTGGCAATGGGTTGTCATTCCCGAAGGCTGGACATGCCTTTCCTCCTGACTCCATGTGTGCTTCCCAAAGAGGTCACTTTATCTGTTCCTCCTCATTGATTCTTCCCACCCCAAGACATGAGTGTTCTCACCCTCCCAACCACAAGCTCATTTGCTCCCTGGCAATGTGAACAAACAGGTCCAGAACTTGCACCAGGTTAGTTAGCCTATATCTAATTAATGTCTCTTTCTTTTCTGGTCTCACATACTCAGAAAAAGAGGGAAAGAAGCCTGAGAAGCTGATTGTAAAGAAGAGCTCTAAATGCACTGATACAAATGAAAAATGACTAACTGTTAAAAAAAAAAAAAAAGCTTAAAATTTCACAACACCTAATTACAGCACCAAGAAGAAAAGCTGTAATAAATCCTAACTGGTAAAAATACAACAATAAATCCAGATGAATCTTCTTTAAAAAAAACCCAAGAAAGGAAAACCCCGAAGAACCCCATGAACTGAAAAACTACTTCTGTAGAGGATGAAGGATCCTTGTTATATTCTATTATGAATTTAACTAAAGCTTTTGATGAAAGTATCTAGAACAAGAATAAAATTTGATAAACCACTACCTGACTTATATTCTTATTAGTTGTGGGGTTTTTTCATGTTATAAACGTGTGTGACTGATCGTCAAGAAAGCCCATAGGTTACTATGTGCCCAGTTCTGCACCGAAGACTTAATTCCCAAACATTTATTTAACTTGCTCAACCACTCTATACTGAGTACATTGTCATAAGCCAGCTGGTAACACCAGCTTGATGCATCCTATTAGAGAGGCTTGGTTTTCAGATGCCAATAATTTTTCTAATCTTTAACAATTTGGCATTTAATATTCCCTGTTATGTGCCTGCTTCAAATGTGGGTTGGGTTTTTTTTTGCCCTAAGCAGACTGTGTCACTTTCATGAATGAAGTTAGGGAAGAAAAAAAAAACAGAAGTGGTTTGGTTTGGTTCGGTTTGGTTTTGTTGAAACTAAAAAAAAAAAAAAAAGAAAAAAAGGAGAAGTTGTTTCTGGAAACATCTAATGTTTCATGGTTTGGAGTAGGGTTTTGAATTTTAGGAGCGCTTAGGCCTTGTTTCATGGACAGTCTTTGGCTGTGCCCACAAAAGCAGCCTACATTTGTTCTTTAATGATTTTGTTTACCTGTATTCGGCAGGGGCATCTTAGATGTTTTTTCCTTGAAGATCCTCTGAGAACTTTGTTTTCACTGAGGGTGCTGTCCCCTAGCCTGACATGACAAGATACTGCTGGTAAAATTTTGGGGACTTTGTTCCTCCACTGAGGAGAGGTGAGTTGGTCTAATGGGGTGAGCAACTGGGACTAAACAAGCACGAGACAAGATCTGAGAAAAAACCACAGACAGGTTTCCTCTTTAGAAAAGTGCACTTGCTGGGTTAGTTTCCCTGCCAGATCCCAAAGAGGAATCCAGATTTCCTGAATCTGCTGTCAGCAAATCTCTGCAAAACCCTCTGAAAAAATGTCCAGTTCTCATTCAGAGCTGTTCACAGAGAGGATGACAACCTGCTACCGCTATCATTTTCTCCTTTAAGCCTAGTGGCAGAGGAAGATCTCAAGTTTCCAATGCCCCAGTGATTTGTGTGGGTGTCAGCATTGCCCTATGCAACAGAAAGTCTATCTTTTTTCCCCACTTGACGTTGGAAAATGATGTTCTTAGGAAATATGTGAAAAGAATATAGATATCATTTTGAGGCAAGTTTTAAAAACCCAGATTTAAGGTTGTCTTGGTGATCTTAATTCAACCCTATTATGCATATTGATAGAAGAATTAAAGAAGCCTTTATATCCCTTTATTTCCTTGCCAAAAATAATGTCTCATTCATTACGTAAAATGCATGTGCTAAGGACTGTGTAGCAAAAGAAGGGTTCCTACAAGAAATACGGACCAAAGGAATGGGGTAAGAAATAAACACGAGATGCATGAAATATTAGCCACCTGTTGTATGAAGGTGTTTCAATAAACAGAGTTATGAACATAGAAGGAAAATACACTTTCTTTGCTAAAGACACCTACCACTGTGTGTTAGGTGTTAGAAGGCCCCTCTGGAGATCATCCAGTCCAACCCCCCTGCTAAAGCAGGTGCCCCCAAAGAAGGTTGCACAGGAACATGTCCAGGTGGGTTATGAATATCTCCAGAGAAGGAGACTCCACAACCTCCCTGGGCAGCCTCTGTATTTACACATATCTATTTCCTCCTCTTCTTGATTCTTTTTACATGGGAGGTGATTATACAGCAGATGTAATTGCTATTTCCTGGTGACTCAGGCATTAGCTCTCCTGCACCATGTTTGCACATAAAGCCCTGTCAATTCAACATTCGCTTCCTGTTTCAGAAGGCTCTTCAAATGAAGATTTACACTCAGAAGCATAATGAAACAAATCAGGAGAGTTTTCTTTAGCATTATTTGTGTGAAATATTGCCATAGGGACAGAAAAATTACCTTGATCATAAGACAGTGTCTGAGATGGATTATATCACAGACGTAGTTCTCTCCCTTTGGCAATGTTTTACTGATACTCCCTTGAAAACCAGTCAGAATTTACATCCTCTATCTGCATGCATGTACACATATTATATTCAATTTTTCAGACTGGCTTTAACCCAAAATCTAATTTTTAAACCTGTAAAATTATGGGTACAATTTTGCATCTGCAATTTATTGGTGTAATTTAGGTCCCTGAAATAGGTAGCAAGACGGCATCCTAAATTACTGAGTTAGGTGAAATAATATCTCATTGATGCCATAGAAAGCATCCCATATATTTTGGAAAGCAGAACTTCATCCCTTGTATTATCTAGTAGCAAGGAGAAAGGTAAATCTGTTGCTTGGCAAGAAAATCCCACCCTTGCTACAGTCTCTTTGTCCCAGTCCTACAATGTCATGAAACCGGTACCTCTTGCCTCTTAAGATTCCCACTATAAATTAAAAGTCTTCATGGCATAAAGCAGAGACTTTTCAAGACTCGCATTGTGCTTTGTATTCCCCTAATGCAAAGGAAACATCAGGGGCAAAAGAAATGTAATTGGAGCACTCTGCTGTCTTGGCTGTTCTTGGGCACTAGACTAGCCCTTTGTGTGTGTGGATAACTGGGCAGAGCATTCCTGAGGCCGCTCTAATTCATGCAAGGTACTGGACTGACATCTGGCTACCTCCAGACTCCAGAGGAAGGTATAAGTGGCTTAAAGCCAATTTTGCTTGTTCTAGTGATGACAGCAGCTCAGCCAAATCAGAAAATCTGGCACTTAAATATACAAATGATAATAATAATACTTTGGAGCAGAGGAATAAATAGATGCCAGCCTTAGCAAATGTGGCCCAATAGAGATGCACAAATAAAACACCATCTGCTGGAGACTTTGCAAGCCTTTAAGTCTTGCACTTTTGAGTTTGCAGATTTTTATTAAAATAGATAGATCATCAAGGCAAGGTTTAGGGACAGATAACTCAACTGTGACCTCTATTTTGATTTCTTTCCAAAGCATGGTGCTTCCAAATACTAACAGTAAGGTTTCTGTTTCCCTTCACAAATCTGCTTTACTACACTGTTTGGATTATAAAACAGGGATGAAAAGAGACTGGTTGGATACTCGTGTATTCCTTCCTCTATCTCTCTGTGTGCTGACGTTTCAGGATATACTGTCTTTCCAGAAAACTCCAACAAGAAACGTTACAGTTAGAATCTGCTGATATTTGATGTTCATTAAATGCACAGAAGGTATGTTGTATGGTATTCCTTCCATTTCAAAACCTCTTTTTTTTGACCATTGACACATGCCACTAACATAACTTACACATATTTTGTGGTTTTGCTCTGTGAAAAGGAAGTATTAAGCTCTGAGACACTGTAATAAATTTGTTTGGTTTTGATAGAGATTGACTGCCTGAATGCTACCATTTTTATCAGCTATAAATTGCTCTACAAGCTGTGGGACGAAGGACCATTCATACTCTATTTTGACTTAAACTGGGTAAATCATTTGCAATGATTCTTTCAGGAGATGTCAGTTCTTTCTGTTGTGCAAGTTTGTCTGCAAATGCATTTTCTAATGAACTGCATCATTCTCAATCTGCAGACTGCTCACAAGAAATGCACTGCAAATTTTTGAAATTTTACATGGGCTGGTTACCAACCTACATGTGTGGGGTTTTTCTTCTGATTGCTGGAGGATGGTTAAATGCAGTTATCAAAAGCATATGTATATTGCAAATGTAATATTATTGCTATTGTCAGAGTTTCTTGGAGTAACATCTAGAGACCAGCACTAAGACCCTTATCATGCTGTGCTAACAAACCACTCACATGAGTAGAGACAACATGATGATAACTGTTTTTGATTACAGCTCTGGGCTCTTCTACACTTTCTGGGGAGAGAGGACACCACATTGGGCTTCTACCTTGTGGGAAATTAAACAATCAATGAGAAAGTAATGTAAAATCCATGTTTCTGATGAGGATCTGAACAGCACAATGACTGGGTGGCCAAGACTAGCTCAAGTGAGGTCATGATAAGGGCTGGACTTAATCCCAAATCTTAATCCAATGTCGGAAAACCATTTTTGCTCTCACTTAACTAAACCAAAGGTTATTGGAAATATCCTTTCAGTTAATATGGGTGAAACTGGGCTAGCTTTTGCTGCCATTCAGTTTTACATTTCCTAAACTGTCTTTTTTTCTCCTTTCCACAGTGTCTGTCACAGCCTCTTCCTACCCCGTGGTGAAAAAATTTGAACAGTTATAGCAGAGGTATCAATATCAGAGTCACCTTCTTTTCTGTGTTAAAATGGCATCGTGTTAACCTCTCTAAAAGAGGGTGACCCCACACACACCGCAGAGTGTCTTTAGTTAGGTATTTTTTCAGTGATCCTCTGAGGACCCTCCAAGCCTATGAGCCATATCACTTAGAAGAGAACTAGAACAAAGTTTTCAGATAGAAGTGGAGAAGAAGTTCTTTTATTTAATTTTCTTAATTCTTACAGAAACTGAATGGAAAACAAAGATATTTCCTGAATTTAAATTCTGAAAAAAATCATTGTTCTAACCCATCCACTGCTAGTTACCAAGTACCAACCAGAAAAATACCATTAGTGAGTAGCAGTTTGTCCTACCAACAGCTAACTCCAGATAAGCAAGTTTCCTCACTGTGGAAAGATGCACAGTTAAGTCTCTTAAAGGAGATGAAATACTTGAATCCTATCTTCCACCTCTCTGTTGTGTTACGAGTAGGTTTAATCTCAACCTCCTGACTCCTGGCTCAGCATAGTTCACTTTTCTGTCTCTAGGGCAAGACTTTCCCAGATAGGCTTGTCCTGGGAATGTACTGTCTTGGCCATTTGTGGAGATGATAAATCCTGATTTTGAAAATTTGGATCTGCCCTTCTACACCTTTCAGTGGCACTGATTGATAGTTACTGATCCTGACCTTCTTCTATGAAACCTACACTGTTAGGTCTGCGATTGGCCTTTCCATATGACAGCAGAAAAGGAGCCCCTCCCATCTGCTCTGCTGAGAGGCATAAAAACATAGCCATTCTTAGAACAAATACATTTTTTTTCCTGAGCCTGCTTGGACAGTTTTGTACAAAGTAGTTTACTACAGTTTTTCATGTGGGGGGTCACTTTCACAAACACAAGGAATAGAAAAGTGACTGTTAGGCACCTATTTCCATCAATCTCTCCCATGATTAGACTGGACTTTTCCCACCTAGTATCTCAGTCAGTGATTAGGAAGATGACTGACAATATGCCTGTTGTTGCCAAAGGATTAACCTGACTGTGAGACTCATCTTTCACGTCACACAGCAGTGCTAAATATATCTGTTATTAGAGCTCATTAGATTTGCCAAATGTCTACATGTTTCCCTGACTCCTAGCTCTCAACATGTTTTTGTCCAGCTGACTCATTGATTCATGACGTCTTTTCTGCTGCATCACTGGTAGCACTGATGTTTTTCATTATTTACCGACCATCAGGCTTTTCTCTTTCTTTAATTTTGCTCCCTTTTTGCCCCTGCATCATTGTCCAAGAGAAAAGTTCCATTTTTACACAAAACCAAAATAATAAAGAGCCAAACAAAATAACACAACAGCTGCTGGCTGCACAAACTTTAGGAAGCAGGGTGTTTTACCAACCCACACAATGGCAGTGTTGTAAAGAAAAGTTACGTGGGTTCCTTTGTGAGCTCGTGGGGTGGCTTTACTTCGGAACAAGAAAAACAGCTGAGAGGCTTTCCAAAGTCACTGCCAGAGCTATGTTTTCTGGGAGAGGAAAGAGAGAGAAAAAGAGACTATAAGAGAAAACATGCAAAGAAACTGCTTGAAAAACAGGTGTTTCATGACAGGTCAGAGCACAGTAACCCAGTTGAAAAAGAGCTGTGACAAGGCATAACATCAGAATATTTTCCCAATCACAACTAATGTTCTGCTTAACTGATGCTGGCAAACAACCTTGCTGCAACCTCTTAGGTACAGAGGATCAATGAGCTATTAATGGTGCCACTGGATACACTGTGATACACAAAATAGTTTTTGTTATATTGGCAGGATGACTGTAACTCCTGCTTCCCTTAGTGCTGGAATCAAGAGTTCTTCATTCTGCTTATCTATGTAAAGTAGAATAAAAGCTTGGATCGAATCTGGATGTTAGCATTTTAGGTCATTGTGAACTGAAAGGGCATAAGGGCACAACCAGTGCTGAAAGAAACATATTGATTGCGTCTCTGTGAATATTTTTTGTCCACCATGATGCACGTGCTAAGCAAATCAAGAATGACTAATGGGGTTAAATCTGATCATCACCACTATCAAATACTGGCTCAGAGTTGCCCTTTCTGCCCTAATCAGATTTCACAGTATTAGGACTAGAATTTGTTTTAATCTTGTCTTTATCCCTTGCAGAGCATACTTGTGTTAGACATGACAGTTTGAACTGTGAGGTTGAATCTTGTGTCCTACAGTCAGAATTTGGTGGTTTAGCCGCAGTCTAAGACTAAGGAGAGGTAGGTGTAAGTACCTGAAACGAATTACTTAATGTCTATGATTCATTTTACACATCCAGAGAAATGTGAGGGTAAATACTTACAAACTTCTTATTGACAAGATTGATCAGTTAGAAAGTAACCTCACGCATCCAGCAACATACAACCAAGGGAGGAATGGACCCAACCTATAAATCACTTTTCTACTCCCTGTATTTTGGGCTGATTGAGGAATAGAGCAAAAATTAAAGAAATTAGACATGCCATAATAATTACCATCTCTTAAGCATGAGCTATTAGTAGCTTACAGTCAGCAACAGCTCAGCATCTTCCTGGTGGTCTGTACTTCAGGGAGGTTTCCCCCATCGCTATCCTAGGCAGCACAAATGAGGAGGACAGGATCAGGAAATAGGGGTCAGCTTAGATGGCAAGAGTCTGTGCAAGTACATGCCAGCTCTCTAAAGACGCAAGTCATTGATGTATACTAGGTGTACATTTTTGTCCCTGCCTCCTACTGATCCCAACTGTTCATGCAGGTGTTGCTTAATGCTGAAAATTAGAGCCATAGGATGCAAAAGGACAGAGCTCAAATTCACGGCTGGCCTGACCGCTCAGTTCTGAGGACTCCTCTCTCTGCCAAAGAGAGGAAGATACTGCTGGAAACTTGGCTGATCAAAAGTTAATCCTATGGTCACAATTTCTCTAAAATCAGATGACTTCTGCTATGTCTGAAATCCTATTTTAGTGCTTTAAACTTCAAGCGAACTTCCAGCACAGGCACTCCTATATCCCAGAAGACTTATTTAAGTGCATATATGTCTAAAGCCTGAAGAAATGACATTTAGTTCACCTTGTCCTGGATCTATTTCATTAGGGATTGGAAATTTTATCCTCACAACTGCTGCTCTTCACACATAAGCAAACTTTTTTGAGGTCGGTGAGTTTATCTTGGTATAACAAACTTAACTTAATCTTTTTTGGAGAAAAGGACCCAACCATACAACACTGAACATGGACCATAGGTATGTGGGCGAAGTCCTCTTCAACCCTCCCTCAGCCTAATCTCAAGATCTCATTCAATTAAAAAATAAGGAGACTATCTTCAAAAATGCCTAGGTTACCTTGAGATCCAAATCAAATTGTTTCCTAAGCGTCATCTAGGCTCATGGCTGTCTGAGACTTCCACTGACACATAAATTCCTAAATGCTTTAATTATGACTGAGAAGTGGGATCCTAAGTCACTTAGCTGCTTCTGGAAGTTTTATCATAGAATTGAACAATGACATCAGAGTTTAAGCTAAACTGTCAGGCTGCATGCGCATCCTGATGTGGTCAGAGTTTCAGATCAAATCGGTGTTTTTCCACAAAAGATGAAAGGGCTAATACAGGTTGACTCAACTAGGGAAAAAACAGCTGGATCTCTTATGGGTGGTAAATAAAAAACTTTCGCCAAGTAAAAGGATCCCCAAATCTGCTAGCATGAGTTACGCAGCAGTTGCACGTAAGCAGGGATTAGGAAACCCAGGTACCGCTTCACCTGGTACTGAATATGCAGAAACAGAAGGATGAAGTAGCTGGTGTCCGAGTCTCTGGCGTTCATCCGCCGCCTTGTAAAACAGGGTAAAAATTGTCATTGGAAAATTTGTAATCAATATCTCTTTGCTGCTCACTTCTGAGCTGGCACTTCCAGTTTAGCAGAGAAGGGCTTGGTGATACTCAGGGAACTTATCCTGCATGCAGAGATTCTGTGCTGTGCAATTATGAGAATTACATACTTATGTGCATAAGTCTTCTCCCCTATGTCAGGATCATAAGTCCCTGGGGAACAGCAGTATTGGGCTCTTCAGCCCACCTGAAACATATTTTATCACTGGCCAAACTTGATGGTAGAAACAAATGTACTTCATTCCTTTTAAATCTAAGAGTTGAAGCCTAGGTATTGCATTCGAAGATGTACAAAACAGTGAATACCTGCTCTAGCTTTCTTTCACTTGTTCGGTTTTATGGTGGCTTCTGTCTTCCCAAAGTCAAGCCAAAATGGTGCGTCCAGCTCCCAGGTTGTTTAGATAGCTCTGTTCCTCAAGATCTGTCTTCTCCAAATAGGAATCTTGATTTCAGTGTAACACCCATTTTATATCTCTCCCTCTCTGTAGGGGTTCTTTTGCATAAATCAGCATAAGGTTGCTGAAAATAAAAGGATGCAGCTTCTTACTAGCTCATATTAATCTTGGAGAATAGCAAGCAAACACATTTAAGGACTACAGTGTTTTTAGAGAAGGAATTCATAACTACACAGTCTTGTAAATGAGGTACACTCTGACAGATGGGATATAGGAATAACTCCTGAATTTCCCATTCACTGTGTAACTATGCTCCAGCTCTAGATTATAATTAACCAAAATCGCTTATGGCATGTTTAGAGGGGTTTATGTATTGGTTTGTCTGGTGTACACCAGATATGTTTCTTTCCATGGTACTTGAGTTCTAGACTGCAAAAGAAGAAATAGTGCAGCCACAAAGGGACATTGTACAATTTATATTGCTAAAGAATCTATAGAGATTGATATCGGACATATGGATAATAAGATAAATTTCTTATCCTGAAGAGCTGTAAGCCTAATTGAAAAGGAAAACATAATTTTCTAAATGGTGAATTGACATACAGAAACTGCGAGTCTTCCAGTGTCACATGCAGGAAATCTGAGACAGAGACAGACACAGCACACAGATCTTCTGTCTTACACTGGCACCTGAGCTTGAGGAGAGTCCTTCTTCTTGTGAATCTCTTTGGTGCGTCATTTTTCTCTAGCCAGTTTTCACTGGGCTTATTTTTGTTCTTTCATTTTTCTTTTTCTTCATCTGTTTCTGTCAACACTCCATCTTGCTGCCTATTCTCTAACAAGAGCATAAGGATGGCCATACTGTGACAAAACTGAGGTCCAAACAGCCAGAGCGATGGTAGAGAGATGGCTCTTTAACAGGATCAGAGGTACTCTGCTCTTCTGTGAGATGTGGTGGATTTCAATGGGGAATAATGTTTCTGTGCACAGGAAAGTAACTTTAAATTGCAGGATTTGCCATGATAGTTTGAGGAAAGGTAGTGCCTGGATGCTCTGTGCAGGAATGAGTGTCAGGGTGTTACAATGGGGAGAGAACTAAGGGGGGAAAAAAAAGTTTTCTTTTTCAAAAGGAACTATTTTAAGAACTGCTTTGGCATGATTCCCAGTTTCTTGTCCTGAGTGTGTAGCAGTCAGTTTAATTAGCTTTTTCTGTACAACTTCTGAAATGTTGCAGTTGTGATTTGCACCCAGGAGGTCCTTAATTTACTTTCTGCCAGTTTTAATGCTCAGCCTTCTCAGAGCTGGCAAAACCAGGCACTGGCACATGGTTCATAGTGACTGATGGTCATCATCCATGTGACATAACAGGTGAGAAGAAGAGGAGGCAGACACAGGAAATGCTACTGCAATAGCATCTGAAAGACACCATCCATTACAAATATAGTGAAAAGATTGTCCTTTGGTATTACATTGACCTTCAGCAAAGCCTCATTGTGGTAGATACTCTTTATACCACCGTGTTTTGTCTCAAAAGGCTTGGCTTCCATCACCAGGAGAATTTATCTGCCGTTTCCCACTAAAATCACAAATAACATCAGTGGGCGTGATCTGTATTAGTAACTTTGAAGATTTGGGCCATCAAGTTGTAAAGCGCAAGGCAGGCAAAGTGCTGGGTAGGTAGGTAGCACTGAGAAGTCGACTGATTCGTCTCTCACAGAAGTAACTCGTGGACAAGAGCCAACAGCTTTTCAAGCCCTACTAGAGAATTACATATATTTTTTGATTTTTCCTTTGAAGAGAGGCAAATAGCCTTGTCTGTACTGAACTCTCAGGCCTTCTCTGCGGTGAGTAAATTCCTTCTTCGGGGTTCTCAGCTGATCTTCCTGGCTGGGCTTTTCACCAAGACTTATGGTCCACGCACTACATGTGACATGAAAGTAACATTGTAAGAGGACACCCCACAAGTTCAGGAGAATTCACAAGCTCAAGTGTCTTATAAATGAGACATCAGTGGTGAAGCACGGACTCTGACTCTATTACCATTTCCTACTCAGACAAATTCATCCCTCTTCCCAGTTTGTCCCGATTTGTACCCATGTAGCTGAGGACTTGTCAGTACCAGGGGTCCTAACACAGGCTTTCATTACCCACACACCATATGTTGGTTCTGTTGGTTACCCTTGGTTTGCCTTCTTTCAGCTGGTTCCTCAGAGATCTTGCTTATCTAGAGTAATTTACTGCAGGCAGCAATGGGCCATCCAAGTCCTGCTAATGGGTAGGCAAGAAGTCACATTCCTTGGTTATATAAGTTCAGTGGAAATGTGAAATAATTGAATATATCCCCAGACACCAGCATATTTATCTTTCTGGCTGAGGCCTGCATTATCAGAACAGCATGGGAACAAATTCTCATTATGCTGATGGAAATCAGATTCCGTTTCCCATGTAAACCATGTGGTACATCTCCTTGTTTTTGGTGCCATATGTTTTCACGATCAGAGTGATTTGCTTTGGGTTGCTTTCATTTACCTCCTAGAAATATAGGAGTCAGGGGAAATGGTAGGTGCTGTATTTGCTTTTGCTTTGTTGATAGCTCTGTGTATTATTCAAATCTATGTATTTATTCCCACACAAGAAATATCATTAAGGTATTGTTAATGCTGACAATATATCACTCTTTATAGGAAGCTGAAAGATTTTTTTATTATTTAAAAATCCAGCCCTCTAGAATATTATAAGCTTGAGAAACTCTCAGTTACATGTTTAAAGTCATTAGGCTTTTATCATCATGCACTTTTTGTCTCTGAAACAGAGACTCCCTTTAGCTTTCACATACAATTTAAACCCTGTCTGCTGAGGACATGAATTGCACCAGGACATTAAATCTGACAAATTGGTGATCTTAGTGGGGTGGTGAAGAAGTGGAAAATCTGACTCTATTTCCAGGGACCCAAGAATAAAACTTAGTTGGATGGACCAGAATTGCTTTCAGGTAGAAACTGGTATATATTGGCTCCACAAATACAGCTCATTTGGTATTCATGAAAAAAATTTCCCTGCCTACTCTACAACTGTCTACTATGTTGGCCATCCTTCTTCAATGAACTGAATCCGAACAACAAGAACATCTCAAGCTTATCACCTCAGTGTCTGAACACTGGGCATTTTTATGTCATTGCAACACCCTTGGAGATAGGAAAGGGCTTGTTGCTCTTTTTACAGGTGAGAAATTGAGGCAGAAAAAACAACTAGGATCATGTCCACGGTCACCATCAGGAAGTCCTCAGCAGAACCTGGAATGGAACCCAAATCCTAGCACCACAGCAAGGATGCTGCCTTACCAGTCTAAGCAGCCGATCCTTGAAATACTCTTCAGATGTGGAGATGTTCATATTCAGCTGCAAGTCTGAGCCCTGAATTTTAAGCCAACCTGCAGTACAAAAATTGCCTTGTATCCAGATTTTTATTAAACATGGTCCATTTCTTGTCCAAATTCTGTCAGTTTTAGGAGAAACTTCTATATCTAAATGCTTCTCTCCTTGACTTTAAGCGAACACTTGCCCTGCCAGACATTGATCTTTGATCTGGATTTCCCTGCCAGCCCTTCAAAACAGTTGCTGTCACCATAGCATCTTATTTCCATATTGTGTCTGAGAGAGACAGCAATTATTTCCCACTGGAACTGACTTCAATGTCACTACACTGATTAATCACAAAGGTTTCTGTAAGGGAAAGTATCAGTCTTCCTTTTCCATTGGAGCAGGAAAATGTCAGACTTAGCAGCACAGCGCCTTGGGGAGAGCTGCATTAGTTTTCCAATGAAAGGCTCTGCACAAGTCAAAACTCCCATCCCCTGTGCCTCCCCTCCCCTCCTCTCTTCCTAAAACACACACGGAGGCTTAGTATAAAGTTAATTCTATAACCCAGGGTTCTTTTTTTTTTTTCTTCTTTTTTAATGCTACTGACCTCCCATTTCCTTGTCAGTCGACACCAAGCAATTCCCCAGATGGTGAGAAAGATTTCCACTTTGAATATCCCTGAAACACATTTAGAGCCAAAGGCTTTATCATGGGAATAAAAGCACTGAGGTTCTCACAGCTGGGAAGATTTATACAGCTGAGCCTTACCAGCTTAAATGCCTACAGACAGAAACAGCTGAGCTATGTATTATTTCTTTTCCCCTAACTTGCAAGAGAGATGAAAAATGCAGAGGCAGCCTGCAGATAGCTATGACTGACAGGGGAGGGGCAGAGCTGTCTATGCGTAGCTGCTGCAGTGGCATTTTTGTAAGATAATTTCAGCTCCAGAGGTGAGGGGGCTGGGGTTGACATGATCGCTATAGCCAAGAGGAACTGCCCTTTCAGCTGAAGCACTCCAGGCAATGCCAGGGAGTCTTAAACATCAGTCAGGGAGGCACAGAGCTGACTCAGTGCCAATGAGCCCCAGGGGAAAGGTGTTTGGTGGAAGAAGCGATGAACTGACTGCTTTGCACAGCAGAACTGCTGTTCACAGTCTGTGTAAAAACAGCAGTTAAGCTGTCTCTGCTCTTCTCACCATAACAGAGACAATATTTTACTCTTCAAAAAGTGAGGGCAGATCTTTAAGAGTTAGTCTGCCTCCCACAAACAGGCATTCAATGACCATTCTTCCCTTAGAGACAGACAAGAAGGGAGATTCCCAGAGGCTCAGCTCACCATCCACAGACATGAAGATGTTCTGACCTGACGGAAGAGACCTGTAGACTCCTCTGAGGAGTCTATGCTTGTGCTGGCCAGAGGTGATCAGAGCAGCCCTGAGAGTTCAGCAGCCACAATAATGTGAGCAGGTCTGTGCCTGTGAGCATCCCCTGCCTCTGATGTGCATCTGTTGCCCTGTGTATGCACCGCCTCTGCTGTCAGTTGTCCTTTGTGTCACCTAAACCCTGGAGATGTGGGCTCCACTCTGTGCTGTGCATAGCTTCATTGCATCTGTCGTAGCCCTTGGCCATGAAGACTCTGATTATTCCACCATATCCAGGTGCTTTTGTGTGGGAGATGGGGAAGATGTCTAAAAAAGGGCAGAGCTCAGTCTGTATGGGGTTGGGTGTCCACCCCACAGTGAAGAGCAGAGACCTCCAAAGTCCATGTAACCATGCTGTGCTCCTCATCGCTCCTGATTTTCCTGCTCAGACAGCCTGTGGTCCAGCAGTGCACTGATTCTTCTCATATGCTCAGGCAGGCTTGGGCTCCAGCATCGCTTCAAGAACGTGTTCACTCTGAGCCTGAGGCCATCTTCGCCTTAGTGTAAAATGGAGACTAGATTACTTGTGTTCTTAGAAATGTCAGTGAGCTGCTTTTGAAATGGTCTGGGTAAGGTTATCCAGTATGCTTGTAAATTATCAGAGGAGCAGAGCTGCATTTTCTAAATGCTGCCAGCAAATCAGCATAGGAGGGGAAAAAAAATCAACAGACCTGGATATTGATTAGAAATGTCTTTCAGCTATAGGGAAAAAGAAGAAAACAGAATATCCTAACATTAAGGGATTTGGAAAACAATTTAAAAGATTGTATTGTCAGTAATAATGTATCTGGCGATTGAAGTACTCAGAAATAATCAGTGTCTGTGCTTGTCCAGCCTGAGGGACCTGATAGGGGGTCTAATTTACAATACCAGTGAAAAACCTATGCTTTGAACACGAGGTTACTTGGGATAATCAAAAATCACTCGTTCCGCAAAACTTATGTCATCATGCCTGCCTGTCAATATCCAATTGTTGTCTTATTCTTAACTGTAATTTTTCTTGGGATATTGACTTTGAACAAATGTGTAACAGCTGTTAGTCATGTTGCTTAGCAGAAGAGCCACGCCTCAGGGTCAAAACAAAAGTCCATTTACCTTAATAACCCATTGCTCACAATGACTGTAAATAAGAAAAGCATGGGGTCATCAGAACTAGACACTAGGATCAAAGGCTTTTCATCAATTTGTATCTTGTGAATTTATATAGAGCATACAGATGTTTTTTATTTTGCCTTTATATTTTCGGTAGCTCTCTGCTTGAATTCTGACTGCCCTTGAGCACTGGAGGGATGCTTCACTGGGAATTGCACTCAGCAGTTCCCAGATCTTTAGCACGAGTGAGAAAAGCTGAGGTAGAATCCAGCACCATGCAGATATAATTTCTATCCATACTGTTTGGCACGTATATTGGAATGTGTATTTTATTTCCCAGTCATTCAGACTTACGAGATCTTCCTAGAGCTTCTCAGTTACTTGCAGGTTTTATTACGCTGGATAAGTTTGTAACATTTGCAGGCTTTGCCACACAGCTCTTCACCCTATTCTTCTACTGCCTTTTGTATGTTTTAAGAGCATAAATCTCTATGGATTTCCACTGTGAACTTCCTTCAGCTGTATAAATTTAACATTTATTACTAACTTTTCCTTTTCATGTTTTAAGTCAATTCAAATTGTGAGGATGATTTGTTCTGGAGCACCCTTTTCCCTATGTTTGAAGGCTCTATCTTACCTACATCTACTAATGTGGCTCTTCTTGTAGTTTGTACTGCTTTGTCTGTGAATCACGGCAAACTTATCCCTGAACCCTTTTTAAAGGTGTCTCACATTTCCTATCTTTTATAACTTTGACATCAAAGATTATTTATGTGAAAGGAAGCACACTACAACTAGCAGCTTAACAATTTCACATCTGAATTCCTGAGACATCCTGAATGAATGAATGCTGTCCAGACTCTGAGTTTAGTTCCTTCTATTTTATTCACTTGTCCTAAAAGTTCTCCCAGCAGTTTCAATATGAGACAGTCCCTCAACTTCAGAGATTTGAGCTAGCAATATGGAGTCAAGTTAGTAAGAGCCACAGAGTAATCTAGACTTATATTTTGTTGTCACTTGTATGTAATGGCCTGGTTGAAAGTGTTACTCCTTCCTTCTTCCCCTCAGTCATGACATCTGACTAGTGTTTTAATCCACAAACCATCCTAAGGCCGCTTCAGGCTCCAATGACCTCCATCTCCACCACAAGTCAAGCTCTGTCCTTGACTTTTCCTATAGTCACCAGGAGACTCAATTCTGTGCTACAGATGGACAACGAGAGTGCAGGTAACCACTAGCTGCAATCCCAGTGTTAGAAATTAACACTCTCCAAATTGGTATAGACTGGAAAATGAGAGAAGCTGTCCTCTCCTTCTGATGTTTTCATATGCTCCACTGAAATCAAGGAACATCTGATGGGGACCATAAGAGAATTAAGGGATGGAGGAGAAGTACAGCAACCTAGGCAGGGGAAAAGTGACGACTCAATTTAAGCCTTGGAAATGGAAAGAGCCAATGGTGTAGAGAAAAGAGGGAGTGAAAGTAAAGGTATAACCTTATAATCCTTCCTTTGGGTGAAAAATTGGAAAACAACCCTGCTCTATGCTATTCCCCATTTTTTTATCTCCTGTGAGTGACTGAACCTCCCAGTGCAACATGTCCTCACTCCCACAAGCATTTCTCTCCTTCTTCAGAAATTCCTGACTCAGACAGGCACGATTTATTCCCTTGAAGCACACCTTCATGTACGTGCCAAGTGTATTTTTGTATACTGTTTGGAGACTTTTGCTGCCTTGCAAACTCCAACTGCATATCCTTTGTTAGTCAAAGTTTGCTGATTTGCACCAGCTCAGATTCTAGCCTGCAGACTCAAAAATTCTCTGTGCTAATCCTGTGTGACCTTCAGTGTTCCCTTTGGCTTTGTGGTAGCCTTTCCCTGCCTCTGCAGCCACTGAATACAGGAGGCAGAAAAATGGGAAAACTAAACTACTAAACTAGGGAGAGGTATCACCGGAAAGCCTAAGCCTGTAAAAAAAACTTTAAAAAAATTAGAAACTTGCTGTCTCAGCTATAGACCTCAAAGGATAATGACACTTTTAGTGATTATAAAACATGTGATTTTTCTTAAGCATCTGGGAAATTGTAAAAAGAACTGATTTAAGTTCTGGAAGCCTTGAAATATAGAAGATGTGTTAGTCAACGTTCACAAGATTCGGGAAATCTAGATTTGTTAATGAATAAGGAACAATATTTCTCATGATATAGTGTTCACAAATGATGGAGATGTAAGGAAAAATGTAGAGGTTCTGAGTTACTGACCCCTGAATGAACTTAACAACTTAAAAGACCACTACAAATTGCTCCTGAAATATTTTTTAAAAAAAATTAGATTTTATTCTTTCAGGACATTAAGTCAATTTCCACTATACTCTTTCACAAGGAAAACAAACATTCTTACTACTTAATGGACCATTATCTCAACTCTGCGCAGCAGATAGCCCCCTAAGAAACGTGTCCATCCTTCCTAGCCCCCACCCCAAAACAGGGTTGCAGATTCATTTCCCCTTCTAGGTTTTCTGGACAGAGCATACCCATCATTTCTGAGCCGCACAAGCTCAGTGTCTCTAGCAGTGGGATCAACTGCATGATAAAAACTGCTCGCAATTGAGAATTTGTATGGCAAAAATACACAACTCTGTTGGCACTTTGTGTCCATGGCACTTTGGCACTCTCTCACTTTGTGTCTGTGGATGCAGTGGTAACCACGTATACACACATTGTTGTTTCTGTGCATGTATGATAACTAACTCATCTATGGATTTACTTTAACTGTAGAATTAATAGGGTTTCTCTCTTTGACTTTCTGTCTGCTTCCCATTTCTCAAAGAAAAAATGCTCTCATGAGTTAAATGGCATTTTATTTTACACTTCTATTTAGGGATTTGAGGATGGGTGGGTGGAAGAAGGAAGTAGTGACTTTAGGTTATTTGTCATCTCAAGAGGATTACTCCCTCACTTTGTAGTGATATAAGGGTACAATCATAAGAAGTTCTTACGGTCTCCCACTACCTTCCCAAACTTTCAGCAGGGTCAGAAGCCAAACTTTACCTTCACTAGGAAAGAGCCCATTACAGTATGACGGATGAGCAGGGTGAGAATGGAGGTCAGCACCAGTGACTGCCTTATAATTTGGGAGGGCACTGCAGTGTGACCACTCAGCTCCAAAGCTGGTTGCACTGGCTCTGTTATAAGGGTATATTCTGGAAGGACTATGGGTAGGCCTCTGGGTCATTCAGAGAACAGCTGAGATTTATCAGATGACTATTGCCTGTGCTGGTGATGTTGAAGTGAGAATGTTAAACATCACTCCTTGGCATTAAGGAGCTAATGACGATCACTCTGTTGTAGTCCGGAGCTAAACATTTCAGCAACAGTAGGATTAGAGATAGGACAGGGAGTGGGAAAACATGCAGAAATCGTTTCTCAGACTGAGAATATAAAAATATGTGCTCGTGAATTTCTTTTATATTGCTTTGTTGGCAGACGCGTATTTTGAATTTACTTAGTGCTGCAAAGGGATTCCCTCTGTATCCTTTATAGGTCTGTAGCTTAATGTTAAAGCATCTTGACTCCAGGACGTAAGACAAAGAATGCCATTGTTTATTCTTTGATATTGTAAAGCATCTTATTCTTTGGGGATCTCAACATGTGGTACACAAATTAATTAAAGTCCATAGTACTCCTAAATCAGCTGCTATTATTCCCAGTTGATTGATGGAGAAGCTGAGATGAAGAGAGATTATATGGTACATTTTCTATCATGGGAGTATGTGAAATTAGACCCACAAAATTCATGGTTCAGCAATTAAATGAAAGCAATATGATATTTCTCACATATACTGAAAAACCTCTATGTTCCACTGAAACAACATTAAAAAGTGTTCCTTGAGACCTTGATGTCACAATACTTACAAAACTGAAAGGATTTTTTGGATGAAGGAAAGTTAGTCTGCATGCCCATCTTCAACAGATGTGTCTGTGGCATCAAGTTCAGATCTAAATCCAAATATCCCCGTGATTTATGGCTATTTGGATTTATTGTTTCTGTTGAAGCCACTAAAATGAAAGGCAACACACAAAGCAATGCAGGCAAAGCTGAACCTGTGAAGCTAGCAGGTAATATCAAGCAAAGCATGAATCCAAATCAGCTACTATGAGAAAAATAAAAAATTCCACTCGTGAGCACAGTAAACTGACTCATATACCTTCATATTTTGTAATGGAAGAAATTAACTGGAATAGATCCTGGTCTCGCTCCGTCTGTAATACCTAACAAATAATTTTAAAAGTGTCAGTGAGAATTGCTGACCAGTTTTTGTCTACTTACTTTTTCAGATACTGATTTTTTTTAAAAAGAGTAAGACACGACTTTCTCAAAGGCAGATTTAATCCTGTTCTCTGAAGAAACAGGCTTTAGGAACTGCATCTGAGCATACAGCTTTCTTCTCTTTCTCTGGTTCACTGCTCAAGTGAAAGAGATACCTGGCTGATGGTCACAGTATTACTCACATGATCTGAAAACAAGAGGTTTGAAATCAACTGTATTTCAGCTAATTGCTATTTTGTCTTTTGCTTTCTTATCAGGCTCCATCGTCGCTACCTTGGGATAGGTGGGCTTGCAGCATCTTGGACCAGGGCCCTTCAGAGTGCTCCTGGAGCCCTGACTCACACTGGGGCTTTCCAAGGGAGTTGGATCAACACAGATTGGAGCAGCTCCAGCTCCTAGACCAAGCCTCACAAGTTTTGCCCACTAAATTTAGGAAGATGCAATGGCCGCATCTTCCACAGCAAGCTGCGTGCTGCATGCACTGAAGCCTGTGGATCTTTCCAAGCAACTAGGGGATTCTTGCTGGCTCAGAGGGAGCAGAATGGGACTGCTTGCCGGCTGCTTTCTGATTGTAAAAATTTTGCTCCCACTAGATAATTTAGAATAAACTGTGACATCATAGAAACATTTAGGATCTGGAGAGAAACCTGAGTCATATTTACAATTGCCATTGCAGTCAGCTGAACAAATAAAGAAAAATCTTTTTAAGCTTAATAAACAGGATGTAACTTGTTAAACTTTAAAAAAATACCTAAGCAAGCCAGTCCTTTGCTGTTATTGCATTCAATTCCTGTTCTGGCTTAGCTACTGTCTTGCTCTGTGACCTCGGCATGTAATTTCCCTCCCTTGTCTCTCCGTTCTGCCTCCCACCACTTTTCTGTCTTGCCTATTTATGTTTTCTTTTGCTCTCAGTATTCGAGTTTATTTGCTCTGTCAATTGAATCCGTTCCATTATTCAGGGAAGACTGTTCTCTAAAGCATTTTGTTATCCAAAATGTTCCCTAGAATATCAAAATCAAAAGTAATGGAAAGTAAATAAACATTCACAAAATATTACTTCCACACAGAGCTAGAACCTGATTATACCTGGCTGTGTGACAAGTCTGTCAGTCAGTAACACTTATTTCTCCTTGTGGTTGGCTGTGCCACAATGTTCCTCTGAGTCCATTTTTCTGATGTATATCCTCTTCAGTGCCTGGTACTGACCTTAAGATTTCACCTTTAAAACAACCAGAAGGTCCTCAGATGGTACCAATCTGCATCGTGCGTGCAGCCGCTTGGGGCATCTGTTTGTAAAGGCAGAAATCACAGCACAGGGCAGAGGAGCACCCAAATGAGCTGTTTCTATAGGATACACTTGAGACACAAGTCTGAAACATTATCTCTGCAGCTCAGACTTTCCACCTCTGATATTTTGTGATTCGCAGTTCAAAGCTGCTTCCTATGCATGTACTCCAAAGTTATCGGGCTGAGTACCAAGGAAATTATTCACTTACCCATTTTAAAAAGCATCTGCTCTGTGTTGAAGGGGGCGGGGTGGGGCATGGCTGCCTTTTACCTTGTTCAGTTCTCAGACACAGGGAGGTCTGAATTCAGGTGTCTTCAGCCTGACAGTTTTGGGGTCAGGTCCTAAGCACCAAGATATTCCTACTCACCGTCCTTGCAGCAGTACCAGTGTGCAGAAAAAAAAAGGCAAGCATCAAAGGGCCAGAGACAAAGTGGGAACAAGAGACGCTATACGGGTAACCAAGAGATGAGTGCACTTCTTGTCAGGCAAAAATGGTGGATTCTGGTCTGTGTTGCCAGAACAATTCAAATGCTCTGTATGAGAAGGCATTAGGCACAATTCATAAACAGGGCTGAATTCTGTCTTTCCTTAAAGGGTTTTTAACTGCTAAAGCATAAACGATGCTTTCTACTATTATTTCTGGGGTTTTTTGTTTTTAAACATGTGGTCCTAAAATCAAAGCTCATGTTTTGCGCTAAACACCAGGTTCTCAGTATGTCTGAACAGCCCTGCCTCATCAGTGGTTCCATTAACACTGAGTTCTTGAATCCAAGCAAAACTTAGACTTGCAATAGAGTACCCAGCCAGAGCAAGATGGTAACATCTGTGGGTATCTTAAGTGTTATACTGACAAAATCATATGTTTCCGTGACGCCTCAGGCAAAGAAGTGATCAGGCAGGGTTTTATGGTGTCAGCAGCATAATTCTATCTGCAATTTACTTTAAGCTCCTTATTGTCATTTCAGTGTTTGATAATCTGGCACATTCAGATGTTGCTTCTGCAAGTGGCCATCACAGATCAGGATAGCGAGTTCTGTCAAGACACAGCACTGAGTCAAGCAGGCAAGGGGAAAGGTTGTAGGAAAACTGGCCTAGTAATTCTCATTCTCATCTGAGATGTTAAGGATTTTCTGATTTTAGATACCTGATCAGGTATGGTTGGTATGAGAGGATCCAGCTCAGCTTTCCTATGCACTGATATCAGATCCGGCTTGTTTAAAGCTGACCTAGATGCAGAACACAGCAGGTAGTGTTATTGCAATTCTGTTTAGAATGAGGCAAACAGATTAGCTACAGCTCATATCTAAATTAAGGCTGGTTCTTCTTTCTTTAAAAGAAGTGTAAAATGTTGAGGATGATGATACTGGGATAGGTAGAGGTGGGCACTGTTGGGTGGAAAGTACTCATCAGCTTGGGAATGATACTGGGAAAAACAGACTCAGAGCAAGGGCTTCTTGTGCAGTGATCCTGTGGTCGTGTTGCCCGACACTCTCTCTGCTCTCATGAAATCTTCTGACTCCTTTCCGTTGATCCGAGCTGCGTTTCTGTCAGGCCCACAGAGCAAAAAGGACTTTTATTTCAGGGAAATTTCCTTGCAACTGCTATTCCAGAAGTTTTCAAGTTGTTGTGCATTGGAACTCTAGGATATTAGGAATATCCCTAAGCATCTATCAACGAAAAGAGTGTCCACCAATAACTAATTAATTATTTAAATCCACCTGTCCTGATTTCACTGGGATAGAATCATAGAATCATTTTTCTGTTCAGGAAAACTGCATTTTTGAGAAGACTACAGCACTCAATTTGGAGGGAACAAGGTCGACAAGACACTTTGGTTTAGTTCATGGCCAGCCATAGTCTGTGAGTTTCCATTGTGATCAAGGTCTTTAACAGTTTTGAGTAAGCCAGATGCTAAAGCTTGGAGGAGCAAAAGACAGTGTAGCTGACCCAGGCTGGCCAGCAGCAGTATCCATACCGTAAACGTCACACTTACAGTAAACTGGAAAGTTTGCTGGGGACGGGTCTCCTTCCACCTTCTCTCCTTCCTCAATGGTCATCACCCCTGGAGGGTCTCGCCCACCCTTCTGCTCCCAAGGCCTGCTCTCCCCTTTGCTGCGACCATCGCGCTTTCACTGGAGCTGTGGTGCTCGCAGGGTCTGACATCTGGAGTTCACTGCTGGGAGTGCACAGCTCATGGCAACTGTATGGGCTGAGTGTAACTTTGTGTGTTTTATATTAGTACTGCTATTAAAATCAGGTTTTGATTATTATTTTATTAAATCTGTTTCCATTTCAATCCACGAGTCTTCTCTGCTTTTCCTGATTCTCCCTTTCCAGGTGAGGAGGGGTCTTTGGGTGATAGAAGAGCTGGCTAAACAAAGACACTACCATAGGGTTGTCCACACCTCCATTGGAAGATCTGCAAATCAAGCACTATTTCCCCTATCTGTTACTATAGAGGGACAGCAGAAATCTGTCAATCTTGTGAAAGCTACTACTCTATTATATTAGTTTATCTTATTATATATTTTCACATGCAAAGGGCTGAAGTCTATAACATTTTATACAATGGAGTGGTTCTTTACAGGAATGTTCTACATATAGGACACCTCTAGCTCTCAACTCAGTGACATGATCTGCATTAATCCAGCATGACACAGAGGTAGATTTCCGTAGATCTTCACAGTTACAATGCTAAAATTGAGGCCTAAAACCTCTGAAGTAAATCTGGAAAAAAAGGGAGAATCAATACAAAAAGCTGAGTCTGCTTGATTGAACCTCCTGAAAAACAGATTGAGAGGAGATCTTATAGCTCTCTACAATGACCTGAAAGGAGGTTGCAGCAAGGTGGATGTTGGTCTCTTTTTCCAAGTGACACGTGATAGGACGAGAGGAAATGACCTCAAATTGTGCCAGGGGAAGATGAGATTGGATATTAGGAAAATTTTATTCACTGAGAGGTTTATCAAGCACTGGAACAGGCTGCCCAGGGAAGTGGTGAAGTCACCATCCCTGGAGGTATTTAACAGACGTGTAGGTTTGGTGTTCAGGGACATGGCTTAGCGGTGGACTTGGCAGTGCTAGGTTAACAATTGGACTTGATCTTAAAGGTCTTTTCCAACCTAAATGATTCTATGATTCTAACCACGCCAAAT
Source organism: Steatornis caripensis (assembly GCA_013398225.1). Classification (NCBI taxonomy): domain Eukaryota; kingdom Metazoa; phylum Chordata; class Aves; order Caprimulgiformes; family Steatornithidae; genus Steatornis; species Steatornis caripensis. The sequence goes on from VZSC01004086.1 coordinate 227,571, forward strand.
TATATCAGCTGTGGATGCATCTCTATATCGCTTTTCTGTATCTTGTAACCTGCATTCCTGAAAATCCTTTCAACCACAGTGGTTCGGCTAGTGAGATTGATGTTAGTTCCTGCCATATGGATCACAACTGGGGGTTCTACAACTTGCTAATGACCTGTCTTAGCACCAGTCTGTCTGAAAAGATGAAGAAATGGAATCTCCCCCATATTTGCTCCGTTAAGCTTTGTGTTGGCAAACACTTGCTAACATATGTCACCAGCTTTGAAAAGACGTGGTTTATTTATATGTTAATTACTGCAACACTTTAGGGAAAATATTTGTTAATACAAGAGCTGTGTAAATAGTCAAGTGTTGAGAGCTGTTTCCATTTAAAAATAAATGAGCACTAGCCAATAAGAATCAAGAAAAATCTATGATACGAAGGGCCTTTCCTTGCTTATGGCTCAGTCCAGACCCACTGAAATGTCCACTGATTTCTGTGTGTTGTGAGTCAGTCTTTAACTGTTCCTCATGCAAACACTAAGAAAAGTTCATGCATTCCCTTCCCTGAACTGATGCACTGCTTCGAGACACTGCATTGCATTTGAACTCAGAAGATGGAGGTCACTTCTGGGTAACAGCAGAGAGTGGAGGGTGTGTAAGTGTCGCTGGAAGCAATGCCAGTGGTAAAATAAGCCTCATCCTTCCTCAGACCTAGGCCCTCATCTGGACATAGAAGAGGGGTGCTCTGAAGGTGTCACGCCTTCTGTGTAACATAAGCCTAAGGCCTTCACAACTATGATCATTAAAACTACCTCAACACCATTGTCAAGCAAATTCTGGCATTTTTGCTGTCTGGAAAACTCACTGGGCAATGCGTAGAATTTGCTGCTCTGAGGTGTCTTTATTAGTTGCTGATGGAAACATTTCCCTTCAGGCCAGCCACGTCCCACACCCCTGGCAGAAACCTGGGCAATGACATATCAGACTCTCCATAGCCAAATTTCTACACTGTAAAGTACTTCACAGTGAAAATTGTTCTGTCAATGTATTGAATTTTCACAGCGTTACTATTAGCAATACTGTTTATCTTGAGGGCAAACAACAAAAGAAGCAATTCTCTTGGATCTACTTGGTGGTTGCAAACACTGTGTTGTTTACCAAGTACTTTACAAACTCCTGGTTTTGCATGTGAGTAGTATTACAGGGCAGTGATGATCAAACTTGAGACACGCATTTTTTCTCTGTAGATAGCTGAGAAGCTACCGAGTGCCACACCCTTTCCATGCGTGGGCAGAGAGTTGCTTATCTTGCAACCCACATTGTTATCCAGATCTTCAAAACTAAGAAACTGAGACCTCAGAACCCCAGAGAGTCCCAGCTACCAAAAATACATATTTTGCTAGGTGTTGTGTACACACAAGGCATTAGAGTAAAATGTGGGAAAGATAAGAAATAGCAATACGGTCTTTAGTAGCTATCTCCATAAAGTCTGATGTTGCAATGTGAGTATTTTCTGTGAGTTTAAATGACCGTGGTGAAACTCACACCACAGGCAGCCTGTAGCACAGGGATAGCACAATATATCTGTGTACGTGATGAAATTGAGATGTCTAGCAACCATGAATGGGAAAAAGATCGCATTATCTCACACACTATATCTGTTTGTGGTATAAATTATGATCATTATATCTTCCAGAGAAAATACAAAAAGAGGGAGGGATGAAGGGATGAAGGACGAACTTTCACAGCCCTGGTACCCACTTGTCTATCTGTTCTCAGTAAAAGCAATACAATGGTTGCTGGTTTCAGGTTAGAGACACGATGGTTCAGGTGCTCTAGAAGATACTTCTTTGCTCCACTGAGCTCAACTGAAGGACGGAAAAGTAGATGGCTCAGGGCTGGTATGTTTGACTTTATTCCTTGCTGTAGAACATAAAAATCTCAGTGGCTTGCATTTTTATGGCAGTGATTTCTGCACAACAGATAAATAATTTTAAAATAAGTACACTACTGAAACAAAATAATAATCTTTGTCATTCAGAGACTGCTCCTTCCTGGTAATAGTGAATGACCCTGTCAATGTAAAGGTCATAATGTATTTTCTTTTAAATTATTACCTCAATCTTGTTAGAGATCATTCAGTGCCTGAGTTGAGGGGGGTGGGAAATCATCTCTGATCCCAAATTTATACAAAAAAAATAGGAAAGTAAAGTTATGAAACCCTAACTGAGAGAGAAAAGGTGGGTGGATTTGGAAATAAATCCAACACGCAGATCAGCACCACTGTCAAGAAACATGAGCTGTCGAGTTCTGGAAGCGGCAATCAGAGAAGGACCCTGCCTTGGTGTGTTTTAGCCCCTGATCATTATCTGTGCAGTTTAAACAGGGGGCAATCCAACGTTCATCAACAAAACTATCCTATGACCTGCTCACTATTCTGAGAAGTCACAGAAAAGCACAGTCTTCAGGAAACCACACAGGTTAAATAGACAAGCCTCTAAAGAGTCTATATTCTTGGCGCTACTCAAAGAAAGAGCCATTTCTGATGATGTTCACAGCTTACCCCACATCCTGTTTTAAGACAGAGCACCTGCGCAAACTACATGGTTTTATTTCTAACCAGCTAGCTCTCATTAACCTATTACTGCCATCATTTCTTCCACCCAATGAAACTTGCAGTATCTCAAGGGTTGCCTAAAAAAGCATCCAGCAGTGAGCAAAGACCAAAATGACTGTTTGTGTGTCAAGTACTACAAATCGGTGGGGTTTCTGGGTTTGGAACTGCCCTTGGTATTGCACGTACAACTGTTGCATGATGTGGTCCTCTTTTCAGAAGTAGCACTTTCCACATCTGCTGTTCAGCAATGGACTGGACTATACAACATATCACATCTCAGCACAGTGACTTATTTTTTCATTCTGGGAAAGCAGAGGACAATAAAGGCCTTGTAGCTCTATCCGCAACTTCATAATGTGCCGCCTTATTTCTAGCAGCTGTCAATAGTGGAAAGCCGAGGAGATACTGTAGAAGATGAAAACTACAACTACGGGCTGCTGTTTCCATACACATGCCATTGTCCCAAAGAAAACAGTGATTTTTTCAGTCACAAACTCTCCAGGGTCTCACATGCAAACAGTCTCCAGAAGTCTCCCTCGGACAACTTAATTTGAACTTTTGGCAGATTGAAAGACCATGTCCTACAGGATCCTACACGCAAAAATCTTTTGTCAAGAGTAGGCTTTATCAATTCCATGTGGGTAATTTCTCACCATTTCTTTACATTAGCAAGCAAGTAACGCCTCCTTCCTCCAGTCTGTCCCCCCTGTTCTCAAGTTGAGATTGATGGTGCAAAGATTCACACTGGCACTACATGATGACATTTTCTCTCTTTCTTTAACTTGTTGGTACTGTTTCCAAAAATCCTTGGGAAGAAAGAACCGGGTAAAAGACATCATACTTTGGCCTTCCTTTCATTCCATGCAGTCTCTGGTGAATCATCACTGTCACAGACTCCATCAAGACTTGTGTATCTTGAGCTGAGCTTCTCCTGTGGTAGATTAAAGGCAAAACGGTGGTTGCCCATGAGGTGAGAGCTATTTGAAGAAAGGTCAGCATAGCAGCTGTGGAAGTGCTGGTGCTCCCTGTGCAGTGGTGCTTAGGCTGGATAAAAAAGCTCTGGGAATGAGGACAGAGGACTCTGCAGCTATTTATTTTCTTATCCGCTGCAATAATACACCTTCCTAGCTTGTTTTACAAGGCTCTTTTGTCCCTCCCAAAGCAAGCTTCTGCTTCATGCTTGTCTGCGTTTGGTGTTTGAGGAGTAATGGGAAGAGAACATGTGCAGGCACATATGCAGAAACAGCTTTTTTACAGCAGTTGTTTCATAAGGAAGGTGGCCTTGGTCAGCTAATTAATGAGTCTGCCCAGCACTGAAGTGAGACTGCTGGTCAATTATGAAAATGCAACAGGGTGTAAGGGAAGAGTAAAGGGATGTGAAAAACTGAACTTCAGTTATGGTAAAGTTGAGGTTTTTCAGCTGATTTGGATGTTAAACTAAGTTGCTTCCTCACTCAAAACGAGGACACACCCAGTGGTGAGAACAAAACAAACTTGTTTTGATTACTGGTTTCTTCTTTCACTTTTCAGACTCCTCAGCCTGCCTCCATTGTCCCAGTTAGGGTTGTTGTGTCCTTGTCCAGGAGAGACAGGACTTATTTTTGGCAGTTGTTTCTACCAGCTGGCTGGCTTCATAAGGAGCAAAGATGCTATCATCAAACTGCAATAAGATCTCTGCATTAGTTCCCTCACGTTGTAAGATGGCAGTGAACAGGGCTCTTCTTAGTTTTCTTTTTTAATTGGCTGAGTTACTACTCATATGAAACCAACCTTATTTTAAGCTTGCTCAGTGAAAGGCACAGGAACAAACAGTAGTCGATGCCCTATGATGACCTTTCTAGCTGCTATTGTATAATATGTCCTGAAAACATTTCTCTGGCAAATGTTCTTTTCTCTCCTCAGATCAGAACTGCTTTTCTCATATAATTTAGAAGAAGTGGATTGTGCCCAGCCTCACACAAGGTTGGAGAAGATATTTTTCAAGGAGCCTTACCTCCTTTGTGCCCTTGGGCACAGGCTGGAATATCCCACACCTGGAGAGAGATGATCAAAATTTACCTAGGGGATCTGGGGTCTCAACTCCAACTCATGTCTTAGACAATACCTTTGAAAATGTCACTTGAATCTGCATCACTTGAGCCATGGTGCATACGCAGGACCCTGCAGTCATTGCATTGCACACCTAGAAGAAACAGCCACATTGCATCCTGTGAAATCATTGAACCATTTTAAAGTCCAATGAGTCCAGAGAGCAGGGATGCACAAGCAAAGGTCCCCCACCGTGTCTGAGCCTTATAAATGCTTCTGTGGACTATTTTGAAAGATTTTGGAATGTTTGGGAGATATATTGCATCTGTATTGTCTGTATGTTAACAAGGAATAACACTTTCAAATGTCCAACTTACTTCCAGGATTGACTCAATTGATCAGCATTCTGAATGTGGAACCTGTGGACAGGTGCTACCCACTCTGACTTTCAGGAGTTGGCAGAGCTAAGTGAGACATCTAGCATTGTCTTTTAGGACACGGAAGAGTCATTCTTTGCTTTACATTTATTTTATGTTATGGTACTGAAGAAAAAATAAGAGGCAAGTTGATTTATTTAGAAAAGGTATATCAGATATGCTGTAGACTTAACCGTGATTTTTCCCTGACTTGAATTATTCTTTCCACTGTGTGGACCGATACATGTGTGTATACAAATTTAGGCTGGGCCTGTAATTTGTATACACATTCTTTTTCCTTTAAGTTTTCTATCACTCCTTCCCCCTTACTCTCTTAACACAATGATGTTTAGAGAGTTTTCCTTGTAGGAGCAGAATTAAAGCCAGTTTGAACTAAATCATACACAGTTCTTTGAGGCACTTTGCAGAACCATTCCCTAACAGAAAACAGATGGGATTTTTTCCCAACAGTACAAAATTCCCTCTTTTCTCCCTGTGGGACACAAGCTACTGGGTTTTAATATCATTAGTCATCTGCCTAATGTAACTGGTTTAAAAGCAAGATGCCTATAGGATTGCACTCCTAATTAAATTCTTACAGCTCTCTCAAATTGTCTTTTCTCTTGTGAACCTTGCATGCACGCAAGACATGAGGGTCTGTATTGCTGTGGGTTCACTTGACACCTGCGTGGTTTTTACTGGCGCTTAGACATGGCAAAGTCCTGAGGGACCTCTCATGCCTTGTTCTTGGACTCAACACTTGTGAATCCTGAGCTTAACCCAAATTGCAAATCATATAGAACGGATTCCCAGCTGTTGAATATTGATATCTCTTTACTGACTCCTGCAGAGAAGTGTTGGTTTCCATCAGTTGAGGATACGTGCATGGCTGCGTAAGTTTGAGGGTGCCCATCTGTTTAGCAGCCAGCAGGGGCAGCTCTCATCAGTGATCCCAGCCTGCAATATTTGAACTCTAACCCACCCATGGATGTCTCCAGGGTGATAAGTCTGACAGAGGATAGGTTCAGGGGCTGCAGACTGTTTGTTTTAATATAGTTTTGTTTTCTTTTCTTGGCTCGTCTTGCAACAATTAGAGTTTAAATTACCTCTCATCTTCCAGGTCAGCCATAATTGATAAAAGAGGTCCAGTAAAGCAATAGAGAGTAGATTACACGCTGGCTTCCTTCTCTAGGCTTGCATGGGGAAGAAATGTAAGGTTTTAATTTCCAGACCTGCTTACAGGATGCTCATAATTTTTACAAACCACAAGTTTTGACTATCCTCCTAGTTTCCCCTTCTACCCAGAAAAAAGATGAACATTAAAGCAAAGATGAAGAATGTAATCAAAATGGGATTTATGTCCTGAGATGTCTTTAAATGTCCTTGTAATGTTTAAATAAAGTTGAAATTATCTTTGTTATTTGTGCCAAGCTGTATCATTTCTTTGGCATATCCTGTCCCATGAAATGGGAAGTGGTTTTGCAGACTTCCTTATATAGGGCCTCTGTTTCAAGTAGTTTAGTTTGGGGTATTTTTTTCTTCTTTAACTGTGATAAGAGAATCTAAGCTCTGTTTACATTCTTCAGCTCTCTGCTTTTTTATCTTCAAGTGAAGCTCTGTTTTTCTTTGAAAGGTAAAAATACCATCCTTAGATGAGAATAGCATTGTGCTAAGACATCTGATCAGACAATATTTTACTGTCAGTAAATCAAGGGAAAGTATGAACTCTGCACTTAGCAGAAGAGGATTCATAGCTCACAAGCTGCAACTGAAGAAAAGCTTGCTGCAGCAAAGTAGAATTAACTAAAACAGATACAAAGATTTTGGCAGAAAATCAGGATGCTGCACAATAAGCAGTGAGTTCCTGTCTTTCAGGGCTAGATGCAGACAAAAAGAGTGGAGAGCAGAAGAGCAGTGAGGAAGCGGGAAATACTTTCAGGGAAGGAAAGGTAGGACATGGTATTTCCTTGTGTACAGCATAAAGCATTTTTATTAGCCTAATTATTTCAGGCTTTGGAAAATGAACAAAAATAGAATAACTGCAAAGGGAGATCCCCATCTGGATCTGCTCCTTTAGAAAGCAAAGCTGTCAACGGACTGCAACATCCCCATAGAGGATCTCCTCACTGGAGGAGATCTCTGAAATGGAATAAAGCTAGCAGAGATCACTCTGACACCACCAACAAATATTCTGCCTACCTAACCTGCTTCCAGTCCCCAACAGAAATAACTTCCTCATGGCAAGTAGGTTATAGTGGCTGCCAAAGCTGTGTGTGGAGCCTTGGATTCTATATGCAAAGCACGGATTGTCTCTTCCCAGCTCTTTTGCATCAAATTCATCCCAGGGATGAGCTTGGTCTGAAGTCCTCATGAGGCAGAGCGTACAGTGGCCTATTATATGAGGATGGGAGTCATTCAGGCAGGGAAGACTTCTACTTATTTTGCTGAGAAATATGTAGTGTGAAACTAGAGCACCCCATTTCTGTCACTGTTACCTCCAGAAAATATCTGAGATGAGGAGAAAGAAATAGAATGGTAAGTGAAAGTTTGCAGAAACAGAGATTAATGGAGATAACGCAGAGGATGGACTGTGGAGAAGTATGAAGAGGTGTTATGGCCGTGGATTGGAGACAGCACTGTGAGTATGTATGTATGTATGTGTGGTAATTAATTTGGGAGTATGAAACTTTTACACAAGAACAACTGCAGAAAGAATTGACAAGTAAAGAATATGAATGTAAAGTAATGGCAAGTTAAAAAAAAAAAAAGGAACGGCATCTTATTCAGGGGAGGGAAGCTGAAAGACCTAAGCCCACTCAGCAACTGGAATTGGAAATGTAAGAAAAATGGATGTAGTGGCTCAAAAAAAAAAAAAAGAAATGCTAAATAAGGAAGACTGAGGTGTATGAGTAACAGACTGTGGTTCCATTCATGCACATTTTTGCTCAATACATTCTTCATTGTTGACAGCTGTCCAGTATCACAGAGGGTTTTAGACCACCAGGATGAGGGAAACATATGGGAGATGATGAGACAAAGCTAGTGCAGATGAGACTTGAGTCAAGTCCCAATTGCCCAAATCACTCTTGCCACTTCACAAAAACACAAACTAAATATTTAGGGCAGGTAATTAAGTCAGTGACACAATTATTTGTCAAATCCAGCACAGCATCACAATTTTCAAGCTTGTATATCACAGGTTCAAGATAATTCAGATACTGGGATGGATCAGGACTCCCCAAGGAGCGAACAATACAATGAAAATGTGTCTAGGAGAAAGAGTGGAAACTACTTTCAGGATTAATATTTCCATGTTCTTTGGGCATGAGGGAGAAAGGAAAACTGAAGAAGGTTCACAGTGAGGGAAAAGGAAGGTTTTACTAATTTTCTCTCTATTCTTTCACAATAATAATGGCTGTTAGGAAAGCCAAAGATGAACTGTTTCCCTGGAGAACAAGAAGGAAGATAAAGGCAATTTCTCTAACCTCTCTTCTTTGTCTTCCATTTCTCCATTCCTTTTGGACCCAGCTGAAGGGGTTTCTTATCTGGAGGCATGAAGGAGAGCCATGAAGTCTTTGGCGCTGAGACAAGCTTTGCCTTCTACTAAGTACTTTTGCTGCACAGCAGCATCATTTTTGTCTGAGTTCAAGACTAAGGTATCAAACAATAATTTTATCAGCCATCCAGATTTGACTGGTGGTCAAGGAGCAGGGAAAAAACACAGGTATAACTTGGTATAGCTTGGACCCTGTGCAGCTTGAACTGAAAGCTCCAATTTGCATCATCTGTGACTCTCTTAGCTCCATTAAAGGGATGCAAAATACCAAAAATTTCCTCTGTATTTAGCACCAAAGATAAGGTTTCAACTACTTATTTGTCCTCTCTGCTGTAGTGGCTTTTTGAGAGAGGATACCAACGTGCTTAACTGCCTTCCCAGTTCAATCCAGAGTCAACATACTTGAGCTTTGCAGTGGAGAAGGTCCAGGGAAGCTTATGAGTGCATAAAAAGCAGGATATTTATTAGCTTCTGACTCATAAACAAACATGGTTTGTTCTGAAACTGTAAAAGTGTAAACATGGAAGTGTCAGTGGATTTTTTTTTTTTTGTAAGAGATGAATAAGAAAAAAGAGGCAGGTTTTTCCACTTAGAGAGGACGTGGACAAAACTCCAGGTTGTGACTCCTTACTGCAACTGGTGGCTTGAGATGGATGCTGTGGGAGGAAGTCACAGATGTGAGGTAATGTGGATTGGTCCCCTACTGCATGCAGCTTCACTGTGGAGGTGAAATGCAACTTTCACCTGGTTTTGAGACAGTAAAATGCAAGAGTGAAACTCTTTTATCATTCCTATGTAGCCTAGGAGATGGACCTGCTGAAATGCTGACTAGAAATGACAAGTTCCAGCCCCAGGTACCTCACTGATTTTACTACCTTTATTGAAATAAGGCTTTGTTTTCCTCCATGCTAGAATCAAGTTCAGTCACAAGTAATCTAAATTGGGAGTTGAATAATTTCATTTCATTGGCCCCATGTCTCTGGCAAAAATACCTTATCTACTTTACTGCCAGGCATATGTTGAATGCCAGCTCCAGTGGTTTTGTACCCTGTACTAATGTGGGGTTCTATGTCTTCACTAAGCAAAATACAAAAATCCCAACAGAAACCAAAACAGAAAATATTTCACTTGGGATGGGATAGGGACTAATACACGCTTGTCAGAGTTTGAGATTTGACAGTAGTAAGTTGTTTTCTCAGGAACTCCAACAAAAGTGTTGTCTCAGATCATATGAGAAAATGGCCTTAGCACTGTGGGCAGTGCATCAATTTTCAGCAGCAGCACAGCAATACTAGTGCCACAATGAGGTTTGCCCTGACCTTAGAAGGAGTTTGTGACCTATACAAAATCAGAGATCAGACTATTCCACTAGAGAATGTGCTCATTCCAGATTTAATCCGGACCCTTATACTTGGTGTTTCACCCCTTCCTCTCACCTATCCACCAAGATCACCTCAGCCATGCATAGCAAGATGTGCAACTCAGAGGCTAGGTTTAGCTCTCACTGAGCCTCGCAACCTGTTTTCTTTGCTACGAGGACACCAGCTACATCAGTTAAGCTCTGAGCATCCCCCAGAACCATCCCACATCTCCTGGTGTTTCCGGGAGGATAGACACATTTACCTCACAGTTTGAGAAGCAACGCTGCATCACAAGAAATCCTAATGGCCCACATGGTAGCACAGCGCTGGCAGGCACAGTGCTGTCGTTCCTGGCACGGCTATTCGGCTCTGAGAGAGGGTAGCATAACCGCTGCGTGTTGGAAATGCAAATACCCCCAGGGACAGTGGCCGTGTTTTAAAATGAGGCAAGAAGCTAGGCAAGTTTTTGTTTCCCGTCTACAGCCCTGTATTCCAATACAAATCGCGTCACAGTCCTGTGGTCCAGAGACAGCGTTGACTGGGACAACCTCCTTCACCGCTGTTGATCAGGTAAGTTCATCAAAGCACTGGCTTTTAAAATATGTATTTGAGGAGATGAATACCAGCCTGCTTCGTACTTTACTCTGCCTGTTTCACCTCCCTCAGTTCTTTGCTTCTTATGTTTTACTCTGTTCCTTCTTGCCTTTTTCTATGTATTTTTCCTTTGCTTCTCTGTAGTAAGGAGGAAATCTGTTATCCTGAGAAGCTGCAGCTAAGACCATCCTATAGATAAACTGTGAAGTTAAAGGCTATGATGAATTGACACACTTATCCATGTGGACTAGATAGTGGCTGAGGACCACAGAAATTAATCTCTGTGCCTACATGAGTGTAGGAGCAGAGGAAGAGGCAGGCCCCAAACTGAGATGCAGGCTGGCATGGTTTCAGAGGCGTGTGTTACTTGGTAATTCACTGACATGAATGCCAAAGGCCTAGCTTCACTTTAAAGTGTTAGCTTTTTACTTCTTCTACTCTCTTACCTTTCTGAGACAGATTGGTTGTTTCCTTGCAATAATTGTAATCTCTGAAAGAAGCTGCCAGGCCACAGACACTGAAAAATACAGAACCTTTTGAGTTGTATATGATGGGTTTTTTCTCTCTCACTCTGTTTCCCCCGCTACAGTTAAAACATGGTAGGTTTATGTGTTTTTCTTCTAGGCATATTTATTTCACAGAAGGTTAAGCAAAACTTGGTTTGTCTATATTGCCACTCCATCAAAGTCTCAGTGGCAACAGAACAGAAAAACCTTATCTTATTTGCCTTTGCTAGTGAGGGGTTTTGTAGTCATGGTAGCTACTGCTTTTATGCAAGTCTCATTTACACAGCAATCAGAAAACACGTCTTTCCAAACAGTTTCTGAATGTGATTTCATATCCTAGCCATTACTTGTGTTCCTTTTAGGATTCTTTTAGGTTGGACCAGATGCCACATTTGGGTGGATTTCACTGGGGCTGGATGACTCCTGAGACTTCAGGAATCTTTTGGTAGTAAGTCTACAACTGGTGTGTCCTAACTTCACTGGGCTCCATAGGCACAACGTGACAGCATTCATGTTGATAAGTTTACAAGGAACGGAAGAGCAAACCCCCACTGATAATTGTGAAAGATCTTCAGTGAGGACTGTAGGATTTATTAATTTCCATTGGAGATCAGGCTTACAGTAAAATCCACATAATTCAGAGATGCCTAAAATGACATAGAATCAATTTTGTCATCTCTTTCTTGTAGCATTCATCCTCTCCCTCTGTTTACTGGAATTTACTATGAGTCTCTCTTGCTTTAAGTAATTTAGTGCTTATGGTCAAAGCAATAATCCCTTAACCTCTCCTAGCTTGTATCCTGCTTGTCATCCTGCTCCCCTTTCTGTGAAGTCATCTTCAGGTGTACTCAAGCCTTACTGTACTTGCAGTAGCAGGGTTATGTGTAATAATATACCCTGGGGCCTGACCTGGTCTTTGCATAAATAGGTACTTCTTGCCATCTGCTCATCAAATGACCATCACCAGAAGATGAAATTTCACAACTCAAACTAGGATACATACGTGCTATTAGAACTTACTTGAAAGTAAGTAAAATAACTTACTACCCTTTGTCCCTGTACAGTAACCTCATGTATACAATTGCTTCCATCTGTAAGGAAAAACATGAATCTAAGAGTTTGTTTTTAAGTCCGTGAGTCAGTGAAAACAATCTCTTCAGTATTAGCAGGCTATAGATTTGGAAAGGAATTTAGAGAATAGAGAGGGAATTGCCATCTGAGCAGTTTCTAGTCCTACAAGCACTAATCACATTAGTCACGAAATAAAACAAACCTCGTTATTAACCTGGCTGTGAGATGATCTGATAGTCTGTGTTTTTCAAAGCGTGAAAGCAAAAAGCTTTCTTTGAACTAGAAATCAATGGAGATGTTTCCCTTCTCTCCTGCTACAGCCTGGACTTCTGATCCCGGAGCTGCAGCCTGGGTCCTGGTAGTGGAAAGTCCTTGACTGGTGGCAGTGAAGAGAAAATCATCACCTGCTCAGTCAAAACCAACACATAGGCCTACAGCACTGTTTGTTAAATAAGATCAGCTAATAGTTGCACAGCGGAGCTTCAAAGCATCACAGCACGGTTAATGCAGGCTTTGTAGATGCCGTGTCCCCACTGAAGCCTTGGACTTTGGGTTTGATATGTAATGCAAGAAATCTAACACTGTTTGGACTTACCCAGTTTTCAGAATAAAAAAGAATAGAATTGCTAGTAAATGAGCACAAATTTTGACCTCTGGACTTGATCCTAACTTTGTTTACACTATTTAAAATGACTTCACTAAATCAGTAGAGCAGATATCCTGGTCTGCAGGTAAAAGGGTAAACCTTGGATTGGAATCTGAGTCCTAACTAAGTTTGATTTTTTGGGTGGAATTAGGCCTCTGTGGGGTGGAATTACATGGATGACTCAGTCCTAATTGTGCTGTTGCCTCCAGAACCCCAAGCTGATAACTAACCTGTCTACATGCTAAGCTGTATTGAAGGGAAGATTTATTTTAAAAAAGATTTTTGGTAACTCTTCTTCTCAGAGGATGTAGCACAGTAAGTTTTTAAAGGACCAATTGTTTACAGTGGCATTGCAAAATTTTTATCCTACAAGTTGAAATATGTAGGATTAAGGGGGAAATTTTGTGTATTTTAATGAAAGAGTTCTAGCTCAGAAGCTATCTTACACAAGAAAAAATGACCATTTTAAAGCTCAATTCACATTGTAAAAACTTCTCCTTTGCTAACATTTTCTTACCATAGAATATATGCAACCTTAATTTTTCAAAATAGACACACATATATATGTATGTATGTATGACTTTAAATGCAAGCATCCAAAGCTTTTAATTTCCTGATATTTCTATCTTTCATTTTTGTAAGGGTGAGCTGAAGTATCTTTGCATAATTCCAGTGTAGTCAAATGGTACTGACTGCGTCAGGCATAGCATCGACTTGTGAATGCTCCCTCCCAATGATGTTTATTTTGTCACTGTCTTCTGTTTGCCTAGCATAGGGTCGCACTGCCAGCAATGCGATGTATTGGGTACCCATAAAGTGTACATGCACGACACACCAGTGCAGTGCAGATAACAGCGTTACCTCTGGATGGGATTTCAGAAAGCAGCTGTGATTGATAGCAAGACAAGTGAGGCTATGAGTGCTGGTGAATCTTCCTTTGAGGTTTTACCACTCCACAGCTCTGGGACGAAGTGGGTTTGTGCTGAGCTACCAGACTGTGAATGGCAGCAGCTGAGCTGTAGGCACCATGTTCCCTTCCACCTCTGCACAGGCTCCCCGTCTTCCAGCAGAGGGGTGACAATGAGCAGCTGAGCTGGGAGTTACACTTCAAGATGCTGTAGCCATTTGTTCACTTGCAACACTCAGGGATACCCAGGCTCTCCTGCCTTTTCGGAGACAGCTTGAACCCTGAGCAGCATTGCATCATGTCTCTTGCAACAAAACTCATGGCATTTAGCAGAAAATGCTATTCACGTGTGTCCTCCTCAAGTCCATGCTAATTTAAGCCTGTATCCTTTTATCCCTGCTAAAACCCAGAACCATCAATTGTTTTCAGGGTACTGGAATTTCTTGTAGCAGAAGTGTATTTGCTGGTGTCCTTCAGAAAGGCCCTTCAAATTGCTTCCTTTATCCTGAGTCCTCCTGCAGTGCCAGAATTTTTTCAGCGTAGTAAAAATATTTCATACATTATCAGGAGCTTAGTCATTTGATTCTTGGTGCTGATGCTGCCTTTCGGAACAATGGCTGGCTGCCACTCTGTCTGCTTCTGTGGGAGAGCTGTGCTCTGTAATCTTTGTGGGTTTCTTTCTCTCTTTTTAATATCCTTGGCTTTATCATGGGAATTGATTTTTCTAAATGTCCACCTGGTATGTTTTCTTTTCGTTAGAAACAGAGACCAGGTGTTAATTCATACCAATGTCACTGACTTCAGATGATAATGAGCTCAGAAAGGCTAGAAAATCAAAGCGTATTCCACCTTGCCTAGAGGAGCAAAACTGCATGGGGAAAATCAGTCTACAGCTGGGCAAAGTAGCCGGAGCGCACACTACCCCTCCCTTACTGTGCCTTTATGTAGCTGCCTTTATCCTCTCTTTAAATGATTGGCATGACCAAAGGACCCCAGGGGAAAAGATGGAGAGAACAAGAAAAGCCCCACATAGCTGCATCATGCATTAGCTGTGAATAAAACAAACCCAGGGCAGCACAGTTCTGATCAGCTTTACTCCATCCTCTCCGCGCCTTTGCGGAAATCTCAGATCACACGTGTCAGCTACCAGGAGCACAGCAAGAGGTAAGGCGGGCTGCCTTCGCGTGCGGAGAGCAATGCGGACACAGATGCAGAGTACTCTGATCAAAGTCTTCCATGAAGTGAATATGAGGTGTGGAGGATGCCTGCATCTAAATGCATTTTTCTTGGCCCAGCTTCCAGCTCACATGATATCATATTCTCATGTCCATAGGAAAAATTAGCCTGAGGAGTTTTTGCATTAATTTATTTCTCTCTGGATTCGTTTATGCTTGGAAGGGAATACAGAGATTTTATGATCATGAGCACAGTAGAAATGTTGGATAGGAAAGGACTCCATGAAGGCTTCTCGATCAGGACATTAATAGTAGCACAGCTGCTACATCATATTATTTCTTTCTCTCTAGTACAAAGGACTTGTCCAGAGTCCCCTTGTCCATGGCAAGGATGTAGACCTGTAGCCATTGCTTGGGACCAGAGCATCACAGACCACATTTATTGCACTGAGCACTGAGAAATTTGTAATTTCTTTTTTTTTTCCCCTCTTTGAAGGTAAGCCTAAGAAATACTTGTGCACCTTGTATACGGGACAGCATGGCACACAGGTAACACGGCAAGCTTTCAGCAAGTGATCACCAAAGCTATTAAATGCCAATCAGCTAAGCTGAAATTATACTATGTCAGCTTAGTGATCTGTTGACAATATCTCTCATTACCTAACTGATATGGTTACAGATAGTTTTTGGGCAAGATGCACTGATTTTTCCTGATTTTTTCTTTCCTGATGAAATTAATGAAGGCCAGAACTTTAAGAATTGGAACTCAAACTTGCGCTCTTCTGTCAGTAGACCAGTTCCCCAAATTGGCCTGATTTTCAAAGTTGTTGAAAGGGCAACAAATGCCACTGAAGTTGATGAATATTTTGAATATTTTGGCATAGGTTTTCAGGGTTAAATGATTATTGGAGATATGCAAATCACTGATGATCCAAGATAACTGTTCTATTTCTGGTTACGCTTTTGTTAAGAGATGTCACCATGGAAAGGAAATGAGTCAGATGTTTCTAAAAGGCCAGGAGAGACCAGTTTCTGAACAGTGTAAGTACATTCCTGGCAAGACCATGACACAAAAATTAAACAGAGTAACAGATCAAACATGCAGGCAGGTGAACTGCAGTAACAAAACCCATCACACAATGATGGGTTTTCCCTCTGATGTGAAGTGTGTGGTTCTTGCAAAAACCTTTACGGCAGAGTGTGTGGCTTCCTGAGGTTCACTTACAGCAAAGCAAAGGGAATAACACTGGATTTCCTTCTTGTTTGGTCTACATATTCGCCCACTTTTAGTTCAGAAACTGATCTGTGACGCTTTCTCTGCATAAAAGAAAAAGACTACATGAAAGTGGTAAAACTAACTGCTACTTCTCCAAACTCCAGCAAGTTAATATTTGCTTATGTAACCTTAAAGAAGAACGTTAAGAGCCTTTAGATGTTGTCATTACCATGTTGGAGAACATAATGAAAAATTAAGTTTTGGACAGTCTATGATCATCAGGGAGGGGACAGAAGACTTGCTTGCCGCAAAGTCTGTAGGAAATCTGGCACTGAATTTAGAGATACTATTACTTCTACATTATCCCTTCAGATATGTTGTCTGCAGGTTCCCTTGCCTAACACTCCTTTGTGTGTTTTCTGTATGCATTGAAATCATTATGGCTGTTGTTTTCCATGCAGGGGTCATGACTGAACAAGGTACTTGCTTATGTACTTGCTTAGATGTCAACTACTTTGAAACATGTCTTTTTACTTTTGTTCTGAGAATTTTATATTTTTTCCAATCCACTACATTTTAGCCAAAATTGTTCTCTATATTGACTTCTGAATTAATACCTTCAGCAGTCCACACATTAGAAGGAAACATGCCACTGGTATGAAGAATCGATTTATCAAGAAAGGACAATTATGTGACTATGGGCCAAACTTGAATTCAGGGATCCTAGTGTAAATCTGAAAAGAATGAAGAGTGCCTGATCTGTCCTCTGACTTAAAGATACAAGTCCCCTGAAGTCAACAGAGTTGAAGAAACAGAACTGAATTTCCCCCTCTGAATTTAGTGACATTGCCTTGGATTTACATCAGTGAAGCTGAGAGCAGACAGTCATTTAGCTGAATATTGCTGAAAGATCATGGTGAGCTGCTAATATTTGTTACTGGACACAATTCAGGAGCGATACAGAAGCCAGATTTTTACAAAGCTTTGAAACCATCCTCTAGGCACACTATGTGGATCAAGGTACTAGGCAACAATGAAAGTTGAACAGATCCTAGGCCTTTCTTAATCCTGTCTAGTTCAATGACTTCTCTAATTTCAGTCATTTCACTTGACCTTCTTGAATCTCTTTCAGGCCAGCAATGAAAGCAGATATAAGAATGACTTAAGATCCAGCTAGGCTTCAGATCCCAGCTTAAATAAACAATATATAAATACATTCACTTTTTCTACTAGTTGAAAATGACTGGCAGGTTTCCACATAGAAATTAAACTGTTAACAATCCAGTCTGGGAAGGTGCTAAATGCCTCCTACAAGATGGCAAGAGCCATGAGCTAGCAATGTACAGCACCATGGCAGCTCCAACTGCAAAGTTATCCCACGGTCTATTCTGATAGACACAACAGTGTCCTGTGATATAACGTTTTTGCTAAGGAATCTTCTTGTGGGCTGAGAAATCAGCACAGAGAGGAAGTCAGGTTTATTGTTCTCAGAACACATATGGGCTTATGCAATTTTATAACAAATGCATTTTTTAGCAGCACGGAATTTAAGACTAATCCACTCCCAAATCTGTTTCCTGGTTTTGTCTCATTCTCAAGGATGAATCTTCCCTCTAGTACAGACAAACAGAAAATATTGTGATCCTTCAAAGGAACTTGGAAATCCCTAACTATGCTTTAATAATATGGCTTAGGTGCTCACTCTCAGGCTAAACAAAATATTTTCAGAGGGGAAAAAAAATAGTATGTAAGAGCGAGTGTATATGTGTACATATGCATATGCATGTGAATTTTCTTTCTGTCTCTCCACTAAAAGTGGAACACATAACTGATTTTTTTGCCAGATTAAGATCTGGTAAACCACAAGTAAATTCTGTTACTGTTTGGTTAAATGAATGTAACAAGGTTTGGGGGAATTATCCAACCTATTTCAGGTACATGATGGATATAAGTTTTGAATTCCATGACTGTTTGTTTAACTTTTTTCCAATAAGAGTGGGCGAGTATTATTTTAAACTATGTGAGTGTTTCAAGGAATCCATACAACTGGTTGTTTAGCAGTCACAAAACCATGGTTCATATTTCAAGGAAAGCAATGCAGTAACATTGTGCCTTCTGTATACTTGCCTCTTTCAGAAGCCAGAGAAATTTAGATGTCTGATCTGAAAAACAAAGACAAAGTAAAGCACTTAAATTCCTATCCTAGAAGCAAGTTGAAGTTAATTTCTAACAAATATTCTTCTCAAAGTCTATGGATATGAATTTGTCAGCAGATGATGCCTCAGACATTGACCCTTTTGTCAAGGTGAACTTAATCAACCCAGATAATTTGTTATGTGTCTGATGAAATGCTGGAATGGAGCTCTAATGACAGTCTTCTCTAATTCCAACTGCCATGTAAATATCATAAAAACATACAGTAAAAATGTGGCCTAGTTCCAGGCATGAAAATATTGTCCTTTGTGATTAATCAAATGAAGAGAAGGGAATGACTGTAGTGTCAATGCTGAAAAAAAAAATCAGCAATAGGAGTTTATGCTAATGTTCATTTTCAGTACCGTCCTTACTGGTTTAGCTGGATTAACATGCTCCGGAAGCCTTTATGGTCTTGAAGACTGGTCTCAGTCTCTGACTTTCATCATTGTTCCTTTCATCCCGTATCTTAGAAATGTTTCCCTGACATCAGATTTACCTCTTCAAATACAGTCCTTATCCATAAAGCCCTGTCAAAGAAGGGCTGATAAAATAGAAGACAATCCAAATAAAACATGTTCAACAGCACATAACAATTATTGCTGCTTGCCTCAATATTTCTTTGACTTTGACTCATTCTTTCATCTTTTTGAACAACTTTTTCCCAAACAAACCTTCTGGAAGTGCAAATTTTAGATAAATCCCCTGATGGAAATTACTTTATCTAGCTTTTGCTATCCACACTGTAATTTTGTGTCTGAGCTAGTTAGCATATTATAGTAAACTCCAATACAGTCAACAGAGCTTAGATTGTGATTGATCTGACCAAAAGGTGCTGTCTGCTTTGGGATGAAAAGAATTACACCTTAAAGTCTTTTGAGTTTATTGACCCTCCCTCTATTGACCATGAAGAGAGCTTATGTCCAGAAGTTTAGATATAGAAGTCCACACTGTAGTGACATGTAATCTCTCCCTTTTGACTTTAATAGGATGCCAATCAATCCCTTAATATACACATATACTGGGGCTCTTGATCTTCTGTTTCTTTTTTTAAGACAATGAACAAGCAATTAGAACCCTAAGAGTAACATAATTGTTGTTCTGTGTCCACAGATGTACCACAGTGAGTCACTAACCTTGCAGCTCCTTTCATCATTGCTCAGACAACAAACAACGTTGGGCATGACTTAAAATTCTCTGGTGTATGTGTTGTCAACATGAAAAAATATTACTCATACGAGTTTTCTGAGTGGGAAACAAAGGATAGCTTCCGATCATCTTTAGCAGGTAGGTTCATGATGCAGATACCTCTCCTGGAAAAGCAATAATCTTATGTTCACTTGTTTTCTCTTTGTAGTGTCTGCATGTAACTTAAAGCTTTCCCTGGCTCCTTTTGATATTTATTTGATTATTTTTGTTACCAGTTCCATGTTCTTGCTGGACAGCTCCTTTTTCAAAGTGCGGCAGTCGCAGAGGCAATAGGAAGCCAAAGAACATCCTACTCAGTTTGATGAGATCTTTGTTAAAAGGACAGCTAGGTTTTCAGTGTAGTCCACCATGGTTTGAAGAGAACCAGAAGAATACACTATGTCAGTCATCTGCTGGTTAGCGTCATACACCACGCTGCCTTTTCCCTTCACTTCCTATATTATTTTTGCCTTCATGGGTTTTACCTAGTTACTTTGGGGGATTATAAGCACTTTATCCAGACTGATGATTATCTGGTTCTTAAGATGACTTCAGGTTTTAGTTATATGAAGTCCTACTCATTTTTGAATGCCTATGAAATAACGTTAACCTCAGTATTTTAATGTAAATAAATAACAACACTACTAGTTGGAACACAAAGAACTGGTAGACAAAAAGCTGCCTCTGTTATATTGGAAAGGTTGGCAGATTAGCTGTGAACTTTGAGGAATGGGAGATAATGTAGACAGAGGGTGAATTATTCTCAGACATGGAATAGCCGCGTCATATGTTTTCAATTTGAAATACAGCTACACAGGATGTAAACAGAAACGAGGATGGTGGAAGCCGAAATCCCCTCTTTTCGAGAACCACAAAATGATGTTTTGGGAAAAGATAGTTCTGTTCCACTGTAAAGTGGGTGTTTGGCTTACAATGTCATAAAAATTTCCACAATGAATGTGTTCTATATTTTATACCGTGAATGCTCTTAACTGCACTAATTACATGTATGTTTAATAGTACATAAAGCAGAGACAAAACTGTGCCTCGGACTTGAGTACACCATCTACATCAGGCCAGATATGCAGGAAAGATCTTGAGGCCAAATGAGAACATGCCTATAGTTGTTATTATTGAGCACCCACTGTGGGACCATTCCTGCTGTACACTTTCCCAGTTCAGACATTCCTCCCTAGCCCTATCCGCTGTCAGAAATGCAACATCTGGATGGATTGATGGACTATGCCTGTACAGTGGTTCTTAGAGCAGGCATTGTGTGGACACTCATAAAGGCTCTGAGAAATCACAATAATAAAATACAAGAACTGCGTTCAACAGGAGCTGCATGTCTGTATCTATGGGAAGAAATGAATATATTTAAAGGTGTGAGATTAGAAAAGACTACTCAAGTAGATCTGCTGATGCAAGTGTAGAGTAATAGAAGAGGAATATCTTCTGCGTCTCTAGGAAGGCTCTATCAGTGCGATACAAGAGCCATATATGACTAATGAATTATGATCTTGGTGAATGGTTAATTGAAATGGTTAATCTTCTGTTACCTCCTTTATCTACAACATTTTTCTGAAGTGATTTGATAATATCCTTTTTGCCTAATTAGAGAAGCCTTCTATAAATCATTCCTGGAGGAAGATGATAGACTGCTGGTAAGAATGCTGAACAAATGAGTTCTAAAGATTAGTGAATATTTTAGGCCTTATATGAGAAGCTGTTAAATGTATATGCATTTTAGTTTGTGTTATTGTGAATGCTTGAAACAGTGGCTGGAAAACAAAAATATCCTTCCCCCCCCTATTTTTAGCAATGTTTCAGTTGAACATTGTCTATTCTACCAATCACTCACTAAGAGAGTTTCACTGTGATTAAAAAATCAATTTTTTATTCTTTTGTAGAACTATGTTTTAAAGACAGAGAAGTAGTAGAAAGATGAAAAAGTAGTGTGAAACCTAGTTCTGAAATGAAATCACAAAATCTCCTAAAAATGCATCACTCCTGATGATTTTTAGCTGGGAGACAGCTAGCAATCTTATTTTTACCTACAGTGCAGGTCACTGAGATGGTAACCAGATTTATATGTTGCTTCTGTCTACACTGCCTTGTTCTTGGAAGGCAAAGAGACACCTCTCACTAAGCTGTGACAGCTATAAAAAATCTAAATCTGTCCTCTTTTCTCAAGTTTTTCTTTACAGCAACATTTTAGCACTTAGCGCTTAGCTCTAATTGATGATGGATACATTTCATCCAGAAAATTCAACTGCTTACTTCTGCTACTGCTGCTGTGGTTACAGATAATGACATAACTTCTTGTTTTGGTGGTGCCAATGATAAGGGTTGTTATGATGGGTCAAGATGAAAAGTTACAAATTCAGAAGGGTTCCTCTGAAGGCCAATCTCTGTTGTGGTTGCGTAGCACTTTAAGCAAAAGTCCTGGATCTTCTTTGTAGGGGTCGAAGAAAGAGTAAGGTTTTATTTTTTCTCTTTTTATAGTCTTAAAAATGCATACATATGTCATTCATGTAGTTTGCTACACTTTAAAACATAGCTATGTGTATATACATTTTTCTAATTATTACCCAGGTTAAAGAACAAAACAGTATTAGGAAGAAGTGTTGAAATCAGGTTTAGAGTGTGATTAGATCCAGTCACAACCAAAGACTTCCAGCAGACTGAAACTCAAAGCTTCCTTTTTCTGTCAAAGCCATGCCTGACTCTTTGTTAAACCTACCTCCTCTCCTTAGGCCTGTCACAGGTCATTGTTCTCCCTGGGTATGCCTCTGTCCCTGTCTAAAAGTCTGCGCTTTCAATGAAGTCTCAATCCCTAAATTCAGATGATTTTACATACATGAATGTTGGCATGTTGCTGTCACTTATATGTTAGTAGTTTACTTGGGGTTTTCCAGGAAACTGTCTTGCAAATCTCCACCACAGTAGTGTTTCTACTAATCCTTTCTGATGGTAGGTGATGCAGGAGAAAATTACAGAGGAAATAGGTGTTTTCTTGAAGTCTACTGCTTTTGTAATATCTCCTGTGAATCTCAGAGGTTTTGTTTCCCTTGCAGAACTTCACAAAGGGAAGGACACACACTGGGTAGCATTCCTCAGGCCTTCATTTCCAGCAACTCTCTAACAATTTTGCCAAGCCACAGGGAGCAAAAAGCCCTGGGCCAATATCCTCTCTCATTTACACCGGCATACATTTGAAGATAAAGCCATCAAAGTCAACATAGTTTCACAACAGTGAAAGTATTGGGAGATCAGAATTTGATGAGTTGCTTTTGATTGTCTCTCAAGTAATTCAGAGGTATTCAAATATGTTTCAGCCTAGATATGTAGTATTTCTGCATATTTTTGCTAGCCATGCAGATTTTCTCATCATGTTGTCTGACACTGACCACCACTGCTCAGGTGCCATGTTTCATCATATAGATTGCCTTAATGTAAAAACATGAGCTTTTCATGAAAGTTCTAGAACCTGTAATTAAATGCAACACTGCTAAGTCTGTGTGCTCCAGCACTGAGTCCAGATCAGCAGGAGAAGTGCTACAGAGAGGTTGTGTTGGCAACTGAAATAACCAACGGATGGAGCTGCTGCCTTACAAAGTGAGTCTGGAAGTGCTGGGGTGCTTCAGTTTGAAGGGAGAAGGCTGTGGAGAGGGGTATGATGGAGTTTTATAGAGTCATGAAGGGGCAGATAAGGTAAATGCAGAATCTTTTCTTCACCACCCTCCACAATACTAGAACTACTGAGTCATTCATTAAAATAAGTACATTATTGATTCAAAACAGGTAAAAGAAAGTACTTTCTTACATGGAGCATGATGAGCTTCTGAACAGAGAGTTATGGAGAGAGACAACGCTGGTAACTTTAGAAAGAGGTTAGGCAAATTCATGGACAGCAGATCACTTTACAGACATAAAACAGGAAGAATATATCCTTTAATATCCCTAATCGGGTGGCTTGCAGAACTGAGGAAGCGTGAGGTGAACAGGCTACAGGGTCCCAGGTGTGCTCCTTGTGTAACATTTTCTAGCGCCTCTGCAAGAGGCAAAATCCTGAACTAGACTACTATGGCCAGTAGGCCTTTTCTTTTGTTGTTATATTCTTACTTAGTATCTTTTGCAATGTTTTTCTATTCAAATTATGAGGAACAATTTATCTGGCTTCTGGAGTCCACTGGAGTGCTGGTTTTATGGCATAATGCTGAGAGTATGCATTGTATGCCCTGGGGTGCTGCATAAGAGCAGGAATGAACATGCAAAGCTTTCTGGGACTATCTGGAGTACAGAAAAGGGAGAAGGAGCCAAGCTTGTTCAGTGCCATCCAGGCAGATTCCCCTCTGTGAACTGTTGAGACCCACCACCACACCCAGGCTTTGTTCTGGAGGGAACTTGTTGCCTCACTGCAAAACAACTTCCGAGAACAAGAGTTATGACATTCATGAAAGAGGCAGGGAGAGTCAGATGACCAGGACACATGACTGGGACCTGAGTTACTTGAGAACATGAACATAACTGAATTAGATTTCACCTATGCTATTAGCTAGTCTGCTCTACTGAATAAGGATCTGGACAACTTGCAAAGGTCCAGAGCCAATGATAGGAGCCTGTGTGGGGTCACATAACTGACTTCCCTCCCTGTTTGGTTACATGGGCTGGCACTTGGTTAAAACTGAGGCCTCTTTCTTCCATTGTCCTGCATGGTGCTGGCAATGAATAGGCTCCTGGGGTTGTGGTTACAGGGTTTATTGGGAAAAACACATGCCTCATGCACAAATCCAGCACTAAAAACTGTGTCAGTTTAAATGACTGATGAAGATAAGGTGTTGAGCTTTAATTATGGGCTCTCTCCATGTTGGGGGCAGAAGAATCAGAGCAAATTCAGGCAAAAGTTTCACCTCTCTCAACACAAACATAACAGGGTCAGACCAAAGCTGTTTCTAATTGCCTGAGCCAGCAGGAAAAGAAGACAGCAAGGAAGGGCCGCTACATGGGAGCACACACTGTCCTGCTCCTCATTTTTCTCAAATCCACATGTTCCTGTGGCTATGGTAAAAGTGGCTGGTACGACTTAGTTACATACACAGCTTTACCAACGTTACCAACATGTTCATTTTTACATAGACTCTTTTTGCCCTTCACAGTGCCAATTTTTTGCATGATCTTGTGGCATCAGAAACAGAAAGATACAGGCTTTCATTACATTATCCACCTCTCTGTGGGAGCATATGATTGTAAGGTCTGCAAATAAGCTTGTCTGGAGACAAAGATTTTTCTATGAGGCCCCACAACCTTCAGAATTACTGAGACTTGTGTTGTCAGTTGACTCATACAAAAAAGTCAGGATGAGATTATTTGCTTCCTCGTGTCTGATTTATTGCTATATTTTTCAGACCACTGCTCTCCTAGGTCATGGACAACAATATGTGTTTCAGCATCTTTTCTGAGGAAGCAGGGGAACTGAATGCAGGTTGCTGCATATGCAGTCCTAAATATGCATCTCATCATCCTGCCTGAGTAAGGAAGCTGTGATAGATCACTCTTCATTTCTCCCTGTCTTTTCTAGTAAAAGACATTCTGTCTATGCTGTTGATTGAATCTCTAAAATTGCCTGCTTCCTTCTTGTCTTTATAAATAGTTTCCTACTTGATGTGTATTTACTTTCATTTTTCTTTTTAGATTTGAAGACACTTATCATTGTAACAGTGATAACAATTTTGCAATAGATGCTAAGACTCTATTATTACTTTGCTTGAGTAACAGAGAATTGAGACACTTACATGTAGTTTCTGGAAATATTTATTCAGTTTTCCATATTTTTTTGAGTGCAGTTGGTCATTTCGTAACAGTAGCCTGAAGAGAGACCACAGATGAACTTTGTCAGTTTTGACTGAGTTTCGGTTGGAAACTTCTGTTAAATCAAAGCTCTTCAAGTGGAACTCAGGGAGTGTGCACTGCTGCACCTTCAAATCAATAAAATGTTCATATGAATTTATTGGAAACTAAACTGTTTGATATTGTGTTGTATACTATAGTCTAGCCTCTATGTCAGAGAACAAGATTTCACCCTGTCTATATCTGCTTGTTTATTGCAGGTTATTTACTAAATGATTTATCCCTAACTCAAAATCGTTAACATCTTTTTGCGTCCACACTTTTTGATTTATTGCTCCAGGTCTAGCAGAGGAGGTTTGTCAAGGAACTGCATGAATTTCTTAATATGACCAAAACTTTCCTATGTAACTATTCAGGCAACTGATGCAGAACAGGTATCATGTACCTCAATAGCAGATTTTATGCATCTATAGGGCAAAGATATTCAAAGTAGTTTTTTAACATTCATTTCTGCACACCAGATATGTGCTTACGAGTTCTCCAAAGTAATTAAACAGGAACTGTGATTTGTTTTGTGCTCAATGTGACCAGTTCTGTGCCAACAAATGATTGCACTTGTAACTGCCCATTTGGCTTGTGCAATAACCTGTTTGCATTTCTGCATGTGTATTTTGGAGAATACAAACCAGGACCTCATAGTTTGCAATGGAACAAATGAAGCATGGTGGCAAGTCATTGAGAAGACTGGCTTTGCATGTAAATTCCTTGAATCAGTAGAAGTGTTGATTTCTAGGACAAAGCAGCTTGCTTCCCTGGTTAATTCTTTATAAATTATTCTAAAACTTGCTTATTATCTGTAACTTATCTCTTCTAAGCTTGGTGAACAGGTGGTTTTAGCCTTTAAGACCTGCTGAGGGCAAGTTCTCTTTTTATTTACATTTTTAATTGCTCAGTTGTCACAGCTAGCCATTATGCAGAAGTGATTCCACTGAATAATTTGACTTGGCCTTTTGATGTGTTTTTTTTTTCAGAGCTCCATGTTATTTGGCTGATCTTGACCTGTGCTGTGTCATTCAGTGACACGTATCTCCATTTTTAACTGCTTTTGTAGTACTCTACTAAAGAATTATATTCAACCTGAATAGTTTCTTGTATATATCCACCCATAGCTCTTCTGGCTTATTCTTCATGTCACCAAGGTCAAACTCATTCCTCCTCTAATTATACACGATACCTACTCAAATCTTTACTACTCAAGCATGTCAGCTGTTGAAGTAATTACATTAGTGTGAATGGAACAAAAACAATGAGAAAAGGAGGGAATACAAAGAATTTAAACTTTAAGAGGAGAAGAAAATTATTCGTACTGTCTCTGAACATTCACTCGGACAATATTCTTTCAGGTGTTAAACAGTTTGGGGGCCTAGGTTGAATTCAGTCACAAATGCCAATATTCTTCACTTTCCATTCTTTCTTATTAAAGTTCAGATGAAAGCCATAAGATTTTCATCAAATTAGTTTCCTTCAGAGAGGCATTTGTGTATCTGAGGGAGAATAAATCTTCAGTCT
The DNA here is from genome assembly GCA_013398225.1 of Steatornis caripensis. Classification (NCBI taxonomy): domain Eukaryota; kingdom Metazoa; phylum Chordata; class Aves; order Caprimulgiformes; family Steatornithidae; genus Steatornis; species Steatornis caripensis. The sequence continues at coordinate 254,446 of VZSC01004086.1, forward strand.
TGCCCACTGAAGTTATTGTCTTACCTTAGATAAGATTGCTTAGGACATCTCAGAAAGGAAACATTGTACTGGCATTTTGTCAGGGCCATGCTGAAGAAAACGTAGTGGGTTTTGAATTAATTTTTCATTTTCATTGTATCTCTTTCTTCATGGTAAATATGTTGAGAATTTATGATGACTCACAGTTGCCTTTTCAATTTAAAATCTTTACATGCTCTTTGCTTTTTGAGTAAAGACCCTATGTCTTATACTTTACGCTACGCATCATTACTGGTAGGAATTCTGTCATTTAGCAGTGGAAAAAGCTTAGACATATCGATTGTTTTATATGTACCTAAACTCATATCCTTTTCTTTTGGTGTGTGTAGTTCCATGCTCTTCCTTAGAAGGTCACAAGAAGGGGAGACCTGTGCACAAAAGGTAATGTTTTATTTCAGTAGAATTTTGACTGACATCTTTTCAGGTGTTCTGATTTGAGTTTACTTTGGGTAGACACAGTCAGTGTACTTTCTACTTAGAAAATGACACTATTAATCTTGCAGATATTAGGTATCAAAGCAGGTGTGGAAAGAGTCCTGAATCAGCTTCCCCAGTGATAACCACTTTCTGCTGGTATGTACCCTGGTTGCTCATACTTACAGTCCATGCTACTCTATTCTATAAAGCGAGACCTCGAGGCAGACTGACCCTTCTCAGCTGATTCTGATCACCTCAGGAGTAGAAGAAAAGACCTATAATTTTCTGGTTGATTTCACCCTAAGCGGAGTTAAGTGTGCAGTGTGTATTTAATCAATCTTGAAGGTGGAGTATTCTGCAATTGTTGTTGTACATGGTGGCCACAGTAAGAGAGCAAGCACTACTGCTAAACATTATGTTTTAGTGCTTAGATTTTTGCAGTCAGTTACACTTCACAAAAATCAAGTAACAGTGAAACCATCATCTTTGCTATAGGTCAATGAAAGCAAAAAATCTTTGTTTTGACACTCTGCTGCTGAGAAACTCCTTTCTCCAGTCAGAACAGAATGGACTGGATGACTGGACTAGTTATTTGTAACGTTACATCTAACTCCCATACACATCATGAAGTGAAGGTAAGATATCTGATTATAGTAATAATTGCATAGCACTTTTTGAGTTTGTTTTTGAAGCTGTTTAATTTACTCTTGTTCATGTTTCAAAATCATTCACGTACCAGAGGGAAAATTTTCAGTCATTTATTTATTCACAGAGGAATACTGATCAGCTACAAAATTTGCAAATTGCTTCTGAATTCATCACTTTCAGCTTAAAAAAATTACTAAATAAATCAAATGGTTTCTCACTTTTAAGACAAATTTGGTATTTATTTTGAAATGTTTCATTACAAAATTGACCTAGTTTTACTAATAAAACCCTCATGGGCTACATATTGCAGACTGAAAAATATATTTCTCTTTATCTATAATTATTTGGGGAGGGAGATGTTTTGTCTGGACAAAAAAAATTAAATTTTTCAATCTTGTATTAGCCAAAATATTTTTTTTGTTACAGTTTCTTCAGCTTCCTATGAAAAACTGAATTTTCTTTGCATGTTCAGCCTTCTGTTCTACATTGCTTTTTGCATGAACTTGGGTTTAATTTTTAGATTAATTGATCTGATTAGAGAATTGCATTAAATTCTGTGAAATTTTTCCTTTCATTAGGAAACCAGATGAAACAAATGATGCAGGCCAAGTTTTTTGTTCACATTCAAGTTACAATGAGAAGGAAAAAAACAGATGTGAACTGAACTGGAAGAAAAGTCACAGTGGACATATGCATAAAACCTGCATTGAGTTCCAAGAAACCAGGACCTGAAGGAAGCTTTAAACCAAACCTTGTCAGATCAGGCTGATCTTTGTAATAAACATACTCATTCTGGTGATCTAATCATGATCTCATCCATTCATGTTTGGGGAAGACAGGATTGATATTTTGCAACAGGTTCAAATGTCATGCTTGGGCAATTTTTGATTTGTTGGCAATTTGGAGGACTATGAACTAGGTAGGGCTGGTGAGCCTAGCATAAATAGCACCAAAGCTATCAAATATGGAAATTTGCTATCAACAGAGACCGTCCAAAGTTCAAGAACACTATTATTACATTCAAATTGGGTCAGTTTGTCATGAGAGAGCTCTAAGAGAGATTATATCATTTCCTGACATAAAAAGAAACATTTGAGTACTTTGATGATAGCAGAGTTCATCAGTTTCAGAGTGCTTCAGCATTATGACATGCCCATAACATGAGGATATGTCATTAACACTGTAATAAAAGAACCAGGCTTGATGCAATTTAACCTTATAGAAACTGTTTGAAAAACAAAGCATCCACTTCTTAATACTTGCCTTTTTATCTAGCAAGGTGTTTTAGAGGCTGACTTATTTGTTATTACCAGGAAAGGAATCCTCCTTTTTCACTTAAAAAAAATAAACTTCTTGTAAGTGAAATCTTAAAGTTTGTTTTTCATGTAGAAGAGAACATATGTAGTAATTCCTCAAATTCAAAGAAAATGCTAATGCAGAATTATAATGTAAGATTTGAAACCAATCCGTAACATCTGAATGTAGAATCTTTCTAATTTGTATTTGATATCTGTCTGCAATTTTTGTTTTGCTGTTATTTATTTCTAAATTGGTGTCTTTGGAGATGATCTTGACCTTTTAGTAGCCTTTAATTTTCATCTGTTTAGCTAGGAGATGTTTTTCCTCTTATATCAAAGCTTAATATGAAGAAAGATAGGACTTGCTAGCAAGCTAACTACGATGAGTTAGCCAGGACTACGTAATGATACTTGTTTTCTACAAAACAAACTGTTCATAGTTTTAGTGGGAGCTAGGTGAAATACAGCAATTGACTTTTTAGGCTATTTAGGTACAAGTCTTTTAATATTCAAAATAAATCAAAATAAAGTACAATAATAGTTACTACAAAATAGATTGGAATACAGCAATTTTTATCTGCAATTTTAGGAGAATTTAGGTGGGTGCATGATCTACAGCCTGCCATTAGTCTTCAATGGTTTTATGAATCTTAAGTATTTTAATTCTCAAACTTCCTAATTTCACAGTAATTCACAATGTGATATCAAATTAATTAGGAAACCTAACGCAAATAAAGCCAATCACATAAATGAAAAGATATCGCTATACTTCTGCTTATATTTTGTTTATACAATGTGTCTCAATCAAAACTCTCACAGCTGCAGACATATTGTTGGAAAAAATCCATATTCTAAGACATCTATTTCTATTACTGCCTATGCAAAATAATACGTACCCCTTCTGACACTAATGATCTGATCTATAATTGTACCATAAATTTTTAATCTCTAAATCTTTTTCAAAACAATTGATCTCAATGGTATAAACATTCTGACAGTGTCTCTAATCTCAACACAAGAGAGAAAAAAATTAACCTTCATTTTCTTCCTTATGCCTGACATTTCACCATGTAATCAGATTGCTTTTTTTTAAATTGATGTTGCCTCCATGCTGTTTTTCTCTATTTGCAGGTATTAATGAATGCATTTAAACTCTGAATCACAAGTTTTTAAATTGGCTGAAGGAATAAATGTATAGCTACATTCATAAATATATATCAAAGCAGTCAAAGCCTTGGCTGTATATTCTACCTTGATGTGCATGCAAAATTTCTACTACTGTTAATGGGAAATAATGTGGGTGTTTGGAGGGCAGAATATATTCCAGGCAGTATCCTGTAACATGTTTCTTTCCTACTAGTCCTATTTTTCCTTCTTTGTGTGCTGTTTGTTACTGTAACATAGCATTTGAATTTTAATTTAGGAACTTTACTGAAAGCAATAACAGATTTTATACATTTATCGCAACAGAAGAATTTTCCAAGATTCATGATGGATAAATCCCTACTAGGAAACCAAACATGTCAAGAGGACAGATCAAAGCATGTTTGGCCAGATGTAGATATTTAAATTGCAGACACACATGTTTAAGCAGAAGCCCTCTTGAATTTCTGTTCCGTGGCTAGGACCACATTCAATGATACCAAAAAAACCCCTCATGATTACTAATAATGTTGGTAGTGGTAACAAAGGGACATGGACATCATGACGGTAGTGCAGGAAGATGCCCACATGGCAGAAAAAAAAAAGTACTTATCCCTGTACACAGGCTGCAGACCAGACAATTAAAGACAAAAAATAGATCATGTTGGAAATGTTTTCGCAGGATGTTTAGTGTCACAGATTATTATGATAGGCTAAATAAAGTTCCTATATGTCAGTGAGCTGTTCACAATTTTTATGATCACTTATTTCATAAAAGCCTTTAAAAATCCCTAGTTTTTCTGCATGCATTCCAAATGACACACCTCTCTGGGCTTTCACTACGACTGTTGTCAGGAAGTCATCGAAGAGTTTGTAGGTTCAGAACCTTTATCTGTATAAGAACCAGAGCCAAGGCAATTCCGTATTTTGTGAGTATGTAATGCTTTTCTTACTTTTAATGTCATTTGGTTGTGCCTTCGGTTCTCTTGAGAGAAAGAGGATGAGAATGAAAGAATAGGTTGAGACCATGAGACATGTTCTCCTCACAGTGAAAAAGTCAGTGCAGAACATCCCACAGCCCAATTTCAAGAAGTCAGTTGTGTTCCTGTTTCTGCTGGGATGTATGTATAGCGTGGTGACAAACAAAGTGCTAAGCAGCTATGCCTAGCCAATGAAAGTGGTATTGCTCTTCTTTTTTTTTCTTCTGAAATGGGTTAGCAGAAAATTATTTAGAAGAAATATCCAATTAAACAAACAAACAAACAAACAAATCAAATGAGTAAGAAATTCTCTAATAACAGATGAGTGTGTCACTGGTGGGTACGCTCACAGTTCCCTTATTGTGTGTCCCAGTCATTAAACTGTCTTTAGTAAGTGGCAAGAGGATATATACTTGGAGAGGGTGGATCTAGGTTCCAGGTGGCTGCCATCTGCAGACTTGTTGCAACAGTAAAGTTTTGGGTAGCTTAATATATAGTTTGTCCCCCTGATTGTGTAATCAGCTTTGGATGACAAATGAATCTGTTTCATTATTCTACAAGATAAAAAATTTTTCTATCAATGAATGACTAATAATCTCAGGATCAATTGGCAACCAATAAAATGCAAATGAGATTATTCACAGTTAGCATCCTTTAAGACTGGAAAGGATATCTGCTACTGAAATATTGAGACACTCACTCTGCATTTAGCAGAGAGCAAAATGCTAACACATGAGATGAAGTAATTTTGGTTCTAATAAATCTTCAGGCTACGGTTAAAATCATGATGCTGTGAGGTAGTACTCGTTCTTTTATTTGTCAAAAGCACATTAAAAGTAGCACTGACTCTATCTAGGAATGATCTCTACAGCTCTATTAGATGCAATAAACAAAGAATTAAAAGTGGGGAGAAAAACATAGAGGTGATGATAGAAATATTGCAGTATTGTTTCAAAACCTGTAACAAACAGCAGTGTGTACAGGCATCAGTGGAAGAGATGCTGGTACAATGACAAAACAATATAATTTATTTGGAAGAGTTGCCAAAGGAAGGTGGTATTTTGATAGAACACTGCTAGGTTTGGAGCAGTCAATTAGAGTTTTAAATCAGAAAAAAATGTCCGTATAACTCCTTGCTTTGGAACTGCATCTTGCTTTGGTCATTTTGTTGTGCATCTTGGGAATTAAGTATGTTTTTACTTGTAAGAGATACACTTGTTTCCTCATGAAAGCTCGATCTACTAACTGTGGCATCACTCTTCAAAGGACATAGTTACAGTAGTCTTGTGCCTACAGTACTGTGATATTTCATTTGGAAAATTATGCAGCAACAAAAACTCTCCCCTGCCACACACTGTATGACATCTTGTTGAATGCTTCTAGCCAAACAATGGCAAAAGATGCTTATTCTCCATTGTAAAGCTGCCCATAATTTAGACTCGCTTTGCAAGAAGGTAGGATTTTCACTGTGAGCATGTCTACAAGAAAAATCATGGTTTGAAGAAAAACATTTTGCCAAAATTTTGTGTTAAACAGGACATGGAGAAGGAAAAGAAGATCCTGAAATCATTCGAAATGAACTTAAGAGAGACATACTTAAGAGTCTAACCTTTTCCATTACATATGTGAACATGACTTGCAGCATGGAGGGTTACACGTTTCTTTTGAAGCAAGATACTTAAAAGACATTGAAAGCCCTGTTTTAGGATATGCACTTGACTGCATTGTATTTCTGACTTGCTGTTTTCTAAGTTTTGAGTGCCTCTCTTTGCAATGTCAGGGTTCTTTCAAAAAGGTATCTGTGCATGAAAGAGATAGACAGTAATATCCTAGGCTTTTAATAAAGAAAAAAGGAGGGGAAAAAAAAAAACCAAACACAAATTCCATCAGGTAGAAACTGAGTGACATGAACATGCACCTTTACAGGCATGACAACCTTCAGATTCACTGCACAGGCCTCTTGCCTCTTGAGATAATTTTGTGACTGCTGGATGAGGTTCTCATCCTTTCTACTGATCAACACTAACAGATACTGAAATGCACAATTTCCCAGTGATGTACAAAATGTTTGTTGGTGCATGTGAGGTTTAGGAGTTGTGGAGTTTCAGATACATCTGATGCCACATCTAAGTCCTAAACTACTGCTGAGATCAATTTTGCCCAGTTGAAATTGGGCTATATCCTCATTCACAGAGTCTGGGCTTAGGAATCAGTAGGGAAGACACTGTGTTCACACAAAAAAGAGAGAGAGAGAAAAAAAGAGAGACTTCCTGGCCTCAAGAGCTGGTAGCAGGCAGGAAAACACAACCAGTGTGGAAGGAATTTTTAAGCATGCAGCTGCCCACTGCCTCGGCTCTTGTCTGAGCACGGACAAACTCAGGGGCTTTTTGAAAGGCTACAACTAAGAGAGAAATGGCATGCGACATATCCTTGGTCCAGATTTTACCTTCCAGCTCACAAATTTTGAGTCTCTACCACAAAATATAATGAGTGTTATTCCAACAAACAGTTGTAAGTTTTTATTTCTATTTTTCTGATAATCAGTGAATTTTACCTGGATGTTTTTCTGAGAAATGGATGAGGTATTTTGAATGATAGTATATCTAAAAAGTCAGCCTCAGGCAGATACCAAATCTGGAAAATTTTAGCCTGAGTGGTTACAGTGTGACTGAAAATCAAAATTTATTAGGATTGTTGGGAAACTTCAAATGTAGCTGTGTTACCAGCTCTGTTAACAAAACATGTGAAAATCCAACAGCTAGCTACAAAATGCAAGAATCATGTCTTAGAGTGTTGGTGTATTAATATGCATATGGGGAGAGAGAGAAGATAAAATGCTTCTTTTCATATATTTTTAATGAGACAGAATCATATGTTAGCAAGAAAAACAGGCATACTTAAGAAATTAAATTGAATAGAAATAGGAACAACTCCGGCTTTATACATTCCCTTGACAAATCTCTCGAGTTTTTATGACTGTATAATCCAGTTCCTGTCACAGTTTTCTGCCATAGCATCTTTCAGACAATTGGTTTTGTGCAGTTATTAGTCTGATGCTGCTAATATCACGTTTCTGTAGGAATAAACACAACTGCTTCTATATGAGGGCTTGTAGTTTCCTTTAAAAGGGTGCAGTTCACAGGGCCCAATGGGAAAGTGGGAGATCCAAATTTAAAGATGATGTTTGATCTTTTGTATGTGCCAGGTGGTCTAGAGACTGGGTAGTATATGGGCTTCCATCTTTCCCTGGAAGAAGATGACTAATAATATTCAAGTGTAATACCACCTGTTAATTAAGAAATACAGTTGGTGGGATTTCCTTCGCCTACATTATTTGGGTTAAAAGTAATGCATGTAGGCCCACTCAGTTCCTCATACATGGAGAAGGTGATTCAGCTCCACAGAGAACAAGTTTTTATCATGGAATGGTTAGCCTCTTTGTAGAGCTGCCTGTTTTTCCCTATTAGCTACAGAGAGGAGTCTAGATGATTTAAGTACACCAGGGTTTAGATGGCTACACCTAACAGAGATGAGACTCACTCGATGGCTGGAATTATTTTCCTTCTTCCTGTAGGAATGAAACTCACATAAACACGAACGTTTTGTTGTCTTCTCAGTGTTCCTATCCACTGCTAGCAGCTCAGATATATTTCATCCTGGTTTAAGATCAAATGCTGAGCAGATGTGACAACAGTAAACTTGGTCTCTGGCTATCCAGGATCCTATGTGAACACTCATTCTCTGAGTCCTCTCTTCTGCATGTTGTGCTTTATATCACAAGGCGTTCCTGACTCAACTACTAGAGGTAGCATAACTATAAAATTGTCCAAACTTGCTTGTAGATTTTTTCTGAGGCTTCAGTCAGATAAAGGTGATGTAAAGAAGACATGTGCCTTTGTAAGTGAAAGCTGTGTCTTTGTGAGCTAAATGCTTTTTTTGAGGGTGGACAGGTCCTATAAGGATGAGTTTGTTCTTTTATTGACCTAAAGTTCATGTAGATCAACTAAAACATAGTAAATATGTGTATTCTGATTCATTCTAATCTATAATGTTTCTTTTTGCTTGTTTTCAGACTCTGGAAACTAATTTTTCACATTAATTCCTGTCAAGAGTAAAGAATCATAAGCATTTTTTTGATGCGCGCGGATTCCCGGACAAAAGCCACACGACCAATGTGATCAAGCAAATGCCAATTTATTCCCGAATATCTCGGCTTATATACATAGCTCTCTACCCGATTACGTATTCTATACTCAAGCTCATTGGCTACAAGCAGCTGTCCATGCGTATGTGTCTCTGTATGATTGGTTGCTTAACGCTGTTCATGCGCAGTTCATGCGCATACGTCAGTCCTCTCCAGTTCCGCCTTTGCATCTGGCTTAAAACCACATGACCTCTAAGTCGATCAGGTCTGGACTGCTCATAACATGTCCGTTGTCTTCAAGGAATCCCACATTTTTTTCTTTCACTAAACAAGAAATGCTACTGCTTGCTTGCTTTTCAAGCTCCTTCTATAGCTTGTTCTTGGTTATCAAAAAACTAAATATATGGTCCCTTGTTGATACCAGCCTTGATATCCTAGGAGGCACAATTTTTTCCACTATAACTTTTAGGTTTTCTCCTAATATTTAATAGTGAGGAAGCTTCTGTCACAAGAAAGGGATGATCATTAGCTGGGACCTCCAAGGTTAGTCATGGTTTTTAGGATTACGGCACCCTTAGACAGAAAGCAGAGTGTGGCACTACCTTTTGAGAGAGTCTTGGTTATTCAAACCCCAAGTTTCCTGCACTCAATGTTCCATTTTTCTTTCTCCAGAGCACGTAAGATCTGTGACTGCTTCCCCTAGATCTCAATTAAGCAAGATCTAAGTCCATCGGCTGATGAACAGACATTTTCCCATCTGCTTTCTCACCATGTGGTGTCTCAAACACATCCTAAGAAATGTCTCTCTGTTCCTCAGGAGAAAGATATTCTCTCTGGTTGTCCTGGTTTTTGTTCAAAATACACCAGCAGAGGGAAGGATTTCTTCTCACTTTCTTCTGAAGACTTATGCAAAGACCAGAAACACTTATGGGCATAGCTTTTTAAGATACTTCCCATCTCACTATCCCCCAGGAAGCACTTCGTCCACTGCTTGTGTTGTCGTGTATAAAATGAGAAAGAAGGGTTGTCTGCGCCTGATTCATTCTTTGAAGTGTCTGCCACAGCAGTGTAATAAATAACCATAAAATTTATATCCTTGAGATGAGAAATCAATCCACAGAGGCAACTTTCATCTAGAAGAAGAATCCAAGGATGAGGAAGATTAAGTGAAGAGCTTGCCTGTCACCTTGCCTCATGTTTGGATACAACCATATGAAGAGGCTGCACTCAGCTTCAGGGTTCTTTCTGTGTGAAAAGCAAAAGTGAATTTCCTGATTTACCACAAAAGCTTTCTCCCTCTTTTTTTTTGTGTTCAGATTATTGATTTCTCTGACATATTTTAAGCATCTCTTTCTAGCTACTGCTTTTTTCCATCCCAGACTCTGCCTGCCCTCCTCTGGGCTTTCTACACCTTCACAGGCAAAGAACTCAAAGGCTGAAATATCTGAAAAACAGAAAATGTTGTAATTAAGATAGAATGAAGGTGTAAATAAAAGGGAAACTGTTTAAGGTAGCAATGATGAATGTCATGCCTGTCTTTTTACCTTAGGATAAGTAATATGAGAAGTATCTACCAAATTTATGGTCATTAGCCTACTAGTTATGCAGACCTTTAGTCTCCTACTCTGTTCAGTCACCTCAAAAATCTCATGATAAATGTATTTGTCTGTGTGAGCGGGATGTTTATTTCAGGAAAGAAAAGTGAATCCACACTTCTTGAGTCATGGCTAAATATCTGTACATACCATCCCGTCTCTTTAGATTACCTTTCTCAGTTTTCAGACACATGTGAAAATTTAGGATTCAAAAGTTTGTAAAAAACAAATATCAAAGAACAGTGTTTGCATGAAATCATAGGACATACTTGTTCTTTATGTGTGATGTTTTCTCCTTCTCCCCCAAGTTGCAGATGATTTCAAAAATTCTACTGGCAATGTACAGGGAATATATCCTCTCAAGTTTGTTGATATATTTCTTAATTTTTTTGGTCCCTGTTCCTCCTGACCATGCAATGTAGCTGGTCAGGGAAAGACCAAGAGAGAAAACATGAAGATGTCCACAACAGTGGAGTACTGCTAGAAATCTGCCATCTGATTTGTGATGGCAAATGATGTTTCAGCGGCTGGAATGGACTGATACATGCAAGAAAAAGAGAACATATACTAGACATTCTTGTTATTCTTCTTTAAATTTTAAAAGCATTTGCTTAACTTATTCTTTGCATGCTATTCTAAAATATTCACAAGTATCAGTGATGTTCAGGGAGTTTGTACCAAACACTTAGAAGCTCTTTCATGACTGATCTGATCTGACTCACCACATCCTTCTTGTAAGTGCAGTATTTGCCATTCCCCTGAGATACCCCCTTTCACAGGGAAAACTGTAAAATCAGCACTTCAGAAACATTATGTAGGAAGGCTTTGCAATGTGGTGAAGTACAGTACAACATGGCTGAAAATACAGACCCTTTGATGACAATAATCGCAGAAACCTTGCATAAAGCAAAGGCCATGGAAGTCAATAGTATGTTGAACTGAAACAGATCCACTGAAAGGAGCACAGATACTGGGAACAACAAGACTTGGACTATCCTAGAACTTTGTTAACCACAGAATCTAAGGTTGAGATTCTGTTCTGGATAAATGTGCATAATGTCTATATGTAAGTATCTCCATGTGCGCTGGGTATCTGAGGTCTCATTATAGTCCATGGTGTCAATATAGTCTCATGACTCTACAGCCCAATTCAGTTCACTTTGTTGCGTTGACTAGAAGTTTACTAGAACTGGGCAACACAGTTGCTCACGTGTATGTATCTTGTGTCATTTGAGATGTTATATAGAATCCCAGACACCTCTGTGGGACTGGAATCATAGAATCCTAGAATGGTTTGGGTTGGAAGGGGCCTTAAAGATCATCTACTTCTGACCCCCCTGCCATGAGCAGGGACACCATCCACCAGACCAGGTTGCTCAAAGCCCCATCCAACCTGGCCTTGAACACTTCCAGGGAGGGGGCATCCACAACTTCTCTGGACAACCTATTCCAGTACCTCATCAACCTCACAGTAAAGAATTTCTTCAGCATATCTAACCTAAATCTACGCTCTTTCAATTTAAAACCATTACATCTCATCCTATCACTACATGCCCTTGTAAAAAGTTCTGCTCCAGCTTTTCTGTAGGCCCCTTTTAAGTATTGGAAGGCTGCTATAAGGTCTCCCTGAAGCCTTCTCTTCTCTAGGCTAAGGAATCCCAACTCTCTCAGCCTGCCATCACAAGGAGATGCCCCAGCCCCCGATCATCTTTGTGCCCCTTCTCTGGACCCACTCCAACAGATCTGTGTCTTTCTTGACATGACACAGGACACCGAGCTCTTCTGAAGTGATAATTAGAGGTCAAATTTGATACTTTATGGTCTAGAATTATGCTAGGAAACTATATGAAGTAATTGAATTGAATCCTAAATCTCCAGTGCTGTAATATATCTGAAACCTAGCTGGTATGTAGACACCTTAATACTAGGTATTTTCGTCTTGAACTGGGTCCTTCTCTGAAGGACAAGTTTAATATAGTGATGTCATGTAGCAGCAAAAGTTACCAACTTTTCCAGCATCAAGAGCTGATAATTCCTTAAATTGTCCTTTAGAAATTTCCCAGGTTTAAAAAAAAATGCTGTTAAACCCTTCAACATATTTCTCAAGCAATTTCTCTCATTTAAAGGACTGTGAATTTCCTAACGAAGGCAATTTTGTTGTGTTTCACTTTCACATTTATAACTTCACAGTGATGCGGTCATAAATAAAACTCTGCAAGTGTTTCTAATCTGTTCTGATAAAATTTTGATACCTTTAGCTACATATAAAGGGTTGAAACTTGTTTCAGCCATCTTCTAGATACTGTATAAACTATAATGAATGCCAATCTCTAACTAGATAGTTTATAATTTGAAGCATATTCTGGTGGTGATGAGCATAAGCAAATTTCCAATTAGTTTGTATGAATCACTAGTTTATACTGTAACCTCTTAATTTCTCATCAATTAATCATGTGATTTTTGGTTCAAGATATTCACAGTGAAAAAAGGTTTTGAGAAAGATGAGTAATCAAACTGTTTTGAAAAGCAGCTGTTCATGCGCAGTTGACAGGAACTTGTACTGTCACTCTTTGTGTGATAGGGATTACAAAAATTCCTACCTTCATAAAGGAAGAAAAAAAATCTCTGTTTTCAAACTCATCTCATGTCCACTGAACCGAGTGCTATCTTGGTGGAGTTTCTGCAGTACATCTTCTCAGTTCATTCATTAAAAATTAAAAGAAAAAAGAAAAAGGTATGGGCGGAGGGACAACAGTGCAGGAAATTAGAAATAGTTGTGGGTTTTCCTGTGGCAGGTTTCTTCAGTTAATTATCAAAGACCTCCATTATGCTGAAATAAATGGCTACTTTGCAATTGTATCTGCTCTCTGTTAGCAAGCAAGCAAGCAAGAATGGAGTGTGACATGCAGCTGAAAAACCAGGGAAAGTTTGTGTAGGTGAAAACATAGCTAAACCCTGATCAGAAAGGTAATTAAGACTTATTCCCTATGTGCTCATGCCTTGTACTGAAGCCACTGGGAGTTACTGTTGTATTAGACCTTCAGAAGTAGGTTATTAGCAAATGTGTCTTACTGATGCGGATGTGGACATTAGGAATGAAGTTCATGTACTAGATTAATTGTTACTTTCTGCAATTTCTCCTGTTTCACTAAAGAAAGAAAAAATTTCAAGCCTGCCCCAAAGAAGTAATTGATCTTGAAATATCTACTATTCAGTTCTCATTAGTTTAGACGGGGTTTTTAGGTTACTCTCATTAGCTTGGGTTTAACAGTTTTTCTTTACTTACCTTCCTACTCTAAATACTCCTTTCTGTGGGATTAACAACTTTTCTAAGAATAAAACTGGACCCTTTCTGGTGTGTAACACATGCCAAGCTAGAGCAGACAAGGAACATCTGGATCATTTGCTTTACTAGCTGTGTGTACTCCACTTTCACCCAATTGTTCCATCCACCTACTATTCACCCTGTCTTTTCAACTGATCTTCCTACTATTTCCTCCCTGAAGGCTCAAATCTGCATCCAGTGAAGTCAGCATGAGTATTATATGAGAAAGTTCAAGCCTTTAGACTGGGATTTAACAAGGTACTTAAGCACATACCTGGCTTAGCACACAAGATCATTCCGATTGAAAGCAGCAGAAAGATTGCTACTGGCCTAACTGGGAAGAGCGAGCTATGAACCACTAAGGAGCTGCTGAATTCCTCTGCAGCAGTGACTATATTCCAGTGACAGACAGGGTGTGAGCCCTGTGAACAGTATATGGTCTTCTTGGGAACCTCAAGAACGAAAGCAGCTCTATAGCAACTGCACCCAACCATGGAATTTACCAGTATAGACAATATATCTGCTGGTCCACAGCCACCAAGAAGCTTGTAAAAGGCAAAATGGCATTTTCCAGAAGAAACTGAGAATTGTATCTATCTCCCCAAACTAGAGGCTAATAAGTGAAGAGTATTTGTCAAGACTTACACAAAGAAGTGGAAATTATTTTATGTGTTTCTCTGTCATCTGCCAGAATAGGATTTTTAAGCACTTACTTGTACATACATATACATGCGTGGATGTTTACATACAACGCAGTACACATACATCTCCTTAACCTAGTAAGGCAGGACTAGGAATAGTATTTCTGAGTTTGCTCTGATCTCTGCCTTCTAACGTTCCAGAATGGAAGCAATCACCAACATTTACAAATAAATCTTTGAAAAAAACCCCCAAGTGATCTGTTTTATAAAAGCCAGAAAATTAGCAAAGATTGATGAATACATCCACGGATACTGTTCTATCTTACTGCCCCAAGGTAATATCTGGTAATTCTGCAGGAGGTGTTTGATGTGTAGGTGAGTGTAATATAGTCATAGATAAGTAGTGCAGTCTGTAGGCAGATGGCTACAACTTATGTGAGAGTCAAAACAGTGGAAGATTCACTATGTGATGATAGATAGAAAAAGATAATGCTGTTTTTTGTAGGTTGCTATGATCCTCCCACCGCCTCATACTTAGGCCAATTTATGGCACATTTAAGGCTGTCAGATCCACACCCCTCAATTTTCTTTATCACTTGCCCACAATAAAGCATCCTAATCCATCACATGCCAGGGAGAACACTTAGTGCTTTAGGTCATGGTTCAGTGAAGAAGTCATGTAGCTTAGTTGTGATTGCGTTGCCTCCTACCTACTGGCAAAAATGAAGCCATGACAGCGCCAATGCAGCGCCCTGGTCCTCCTCCCACCCAGGAAGTCCCAAGAGAGAGGCTATGACTCCATGCTGCAAACACAGAAGATATAGCCCAACCCCAGCTGCACAAGTCCTGTGCTCAGAGTATGCAGTAGGGTGGCTCTCTGGATCCAGGTAAAACAGTTTTAGTGTAAAGGTGGTATGGACCACTGGCCATCTAACTCCCATTCTGTGCTTCCACCTGTGCTAGGCTTGAGGTTAGGCAATATCATTTGGAAATACTGTCATACTGTTACTGCTGCTGTTTATCTCTAAAAAGTTGTAGTCTAACCCAGTCATTCACCAGTCTTTGTATTAGTCATTAAGGACTGTTCACGCAATGTCCAAGAAAACGGTCTTACAACACTGAGTAGGATAGAGGCTGCCATGTTTTCAGGGGATCTGCACAAGAAATTGTGCCCATAAATAACCTATTTTTCTTCTTAGAAATTTATCACTGTCTTTGTGGTCATTTATCTAAGATCTATGCACTGTGTCTGGAAAGAAAACCTTTATCTGAAGTTGTAGTTGAGGTCTGTGTGTCATTTATTTCAAATCAACACAGAAAAAGAGCTGAAAAGAATTTCTAATTTAGGGTTTTCACTTTAAACTTACACATTAAGACTTTCAGTCCCGCCTGGCTACATAACCTGGCAACGTGATCGATGGCACCTATACACACCACCTCTGGCCACAATGAGGTACCTCTATGAGATATCTCCCTGTTTGTGCCTATGGTTAAAATAACGCCATGGCAACTGTGCAAGCAGCTTGAAAATTCACTTCTCTTGAAGGGTTTCACACTAGGTGAAACAATAACACTAACAGGGGTGCATGAGAAGCAATTTCAGAAGCATCACAGTACTGCTCAGGCAGGCTTATTAAAAAGAAGAGGTACACGTTGTCTCAAAGTGAAATGAAACTCTCCTTTAATGGGTTACACTTCAACACCAATAGACACAAGTTTCTTGTTGGTCAAAGAACTCATATGAGGAAATTACTAAAGTGTTGCTCCTGGGTTGAAAGTTGAGAGCTGGACAACAGACAGATCACTGTCCCCAAGAGTATGTAACTTCTGCAGAATGGTTAGACCAAAGAAAACCATCTGCAAACTCTCTGAGTGTTTTGTTATTGTGAACAGCAGCAGTCGCCAGCTGAGGGAGGCTGTGGCCTTGGCTTTAAAGCAGAACATTGTCTGAATTGGTCTTTTGCTCAAAGCTGTGCATAAAATGTCAAGTGCTTTAGACCTTAGGAAGTGTTAAGAGATGTTTGTCAAAAATTTGGACAGAAATACATAATTTTTCTGCTTGCTTGACTTTAAAGGGCACACCTAATGTTTGCTTACCGGTCGAAGAAAAGGCTGATGTTAAAAGGTTAATTGACTTTACTTTGCATCTTCATAATTCTGAAGGGATAGGCTATCTGGTTTATAGGAACTATATTTACATGTGTGGATGGGAAGGCAAGGGGCTATAGGCTCAGAACAATTCCAAGTGTCTGGGCAAAGCACTAGCAAAGTCAGAGTGATGCAAACTCATCACAACTTCTAAGAGGAACTGAGCAGCTGGGCTCCTCTGCTGCCTCAGGAGCACTGGGAGGAATAATAGAGCACCTCTCTGCATCCTGCCAGTCACCCAAAGTGTTCTGAGAAATATGTCTGCTCATTTCCTCACTTTTCCCAATATACCACCTAGCTAATACTCCCCGTGGCTCTTCAGCCATCCATGTGTATTTCAAAAGGACCATAGCAGAAAATAGTTGGGTATGTTGAACTGTAAGTGCTGAAAAACTATTGTTTTTCTGGCTTGCTTTCAAATTCTCAGGCTGCCTCTAATCACTATTGTTCAAGTTTTGAGGCAGAATTTTTTATTTCTGCAGTATGTCATGTGCTTTTATTTTTAGCTTATTTGGCAATTCCTAAAGTGTTTGTTTCTAGTTCTACTAATTTCTTTGTAACTGCATCTGTTGGGTTGGGGCTCAGTTCAGGAAAAACAATGACTGTGATTTTATTGTTTATGAATGCTCTAAGTGTATGGCTCTGCACAGATAACTAGATGGAAAGTCACAATTTCAAAGTGCTATTGCTAGATGACTTAGGCTGTTTTCCAAAAGTAATTAGGCACTTACAAACATGATTTTCTATGAAAACCGAGAGTATGCAGGAGACCTTTGACTTGAGATCTCAGGATTGGAACATATGAGTAGCTGAAATTTTGCTCCTGACTGCGATCCAGTAAATGCCATCTTGAAACCTACTCATTGTGAGTAGTCCCATTGAACTGTGTTTACCTCACCATGAGTGAACTGGGTTATGACCTCAGTAGGGACACAAATAGTGAGTAATAGAAACAGAAAGAAGGGATGTTAAAAAAGGGAACACTATGATTATATGTGACTGTTATCTCAGGGTCTGGGTTTTTTCCCTGTATCATCATCCTGGTAAATATTATTACTATTTCAAGCAACTAATAGAAGCTAAATTGGCTTGATGTGCTTCTATGACTGCCTTTTCGCTTGCTTATCACTTTGCTAAAGCGTAGTTACTTGGACTGACATTGTTTAATCTGTTCCAGTTTCTTTGTGTTTTTTTTTTCCTTGTTTGTTTTTTCTTTCCTTTTGGATTCTTTGAAACTGTGACACAAAGCGGCTTTGTGGGGTATAAGGATGAGGGTAATACTTGTTTCTTCACCCTAGAAGTGTTCTGCTGGGAAGCCATTTTGATGAGAGGCTTTGGCCCTTACAAGCTTTGAAGCACAGAATTGAAATTCGGCGAAGGATGGGCTTGGTATGTAGAGTCTTTTGCTGTCTTTGTAAAAATGAGACCAAATCATGTGTGTTTGAAAAGAATCACTTTCCACAAGCTGAGACATTGTTAAAGATCAGGCAGATCAGTTCTCTGTCTTGACAGAATATGCCTCATCCCAACAGTGAATGAGGACACTCATTACCAGAGCTGCAGATCTGGAGTAAGACTTCTTTAGAAATGGTCTTATGTCTTGCTCCCTGGGACTGTGGTGGCAGTAGTCATGGAAAATTGGACAGAATACAGCATCTCTTCTGTCAGTGTTCCCTCTGCTAATGCTATTAGTCAGAACTGGTTGAGCTGAACTGAGGGTATGAGTGGAGATGAGAACAGTTTGGTACCTCTGTCAGAAGAAATAGACAAATCTCACTGAGATGTCTTAAATGTGAGGACATCGAAACTACATTGAGTATTCATGCAGAAATAAAACCAGTTGCCCAAATCAGTGCCCAATTTGGATCCAAAATCCTAAATGAGTTTTTACCATCATATTTCATTTTCTATCCTAGTGCATCCCATGGTGCTTTACAAACTCCAGAGGGATATGTGGATGCATTTTTCACCACCTTCCATGTGAAAGGTGACTCTTATTTACAATACACTTCAGTGTTACTCCGTTGACAGTGGAAGAAGAGGGGCACTCACCTTTCAGAACTTCAGGGAGAACCTGATCTGCAGCATTTCCTTCTCTTAGCAGGAGTTTTGCCAGCTCATCAAAGCTAGTATCCCTTCTTCTGCAAATAAACGCCAAGGGATCTTTAATTAGCTGAAATGATCAGCAGTCAGGACCTTGATTTTACACTTAATCTGAAAATAGCACAGTGCCCCTTAGCGCATTGCTGGAACATTGGCAATGTACCAATGGAGAGAAAACAGTGCCAATTACTTAATCATACACTTCCTGCAGCTTCTTCTACATTTCAAGTTGAGTTCATCTCAACAGCTGGAGAAGGGCATTGTCGTTTCTACAGTTTGTGGTAAAGGAATTCGTGCTTTCTTGGGAAATTGTTTTGTAGGGCTTGTTCAGAGCTTTTGGATTTGTTCACTCTAATGTTAATACAGCAAACTCTAGTGGTCAGTGTGGTGCAGTGGAAAGGAGTGAAGAAGGCAGTCCTAACCTCTGCTATGATTTACCACCATCCACAGGTGAAACCAGAGCTCTACCCTTTGTGCTGTTCTTGTACATCACAGAGTTCTGTTCTTAGCATAACACTTTAACACCTGCAGCAACTCCTGACGTCCAGCAATAGCACAGCTAGTAAATCCTGAGCAAGGTGTTTGCAGAAGTCTCAGTGAGGCATTCCAAAATATCTGCAGGTAGCCAGTACTAGCAACCTGTAGGCATGTGCCTGCAACGGTGCTCCATTCCCGCAGCTCCCAAGAATAGTTGGGAAAGCAAGCTGCCTGCCAGCTCCAGACTTGGAGATTAGTTCATCCTTGCTTTAGGTGCTAAACTAAAGTTAACAGAATTTAAAAGCTTCAAAGTATTCCCTGGCATATCTCTCATCTTCAGCAGTGTGTCTCAGTAAATGGTAGGATGAGGACTCCTTAAAAAAGCTAATTGCTGTGTCCTGCAGGAAAGATGTCCCAGTGTCAGTGACGGCTGTAGACTGGACGCAGCAGGGAGCAGAATGCTGTGGTGGAATGGGACACAATGGGAACATACTGCCAAAGGCCAAATTCATGGCTCTGCACAAAGAGTTGTGACCCATTTTAGCAGAGTTTTGTTTGGTTTTGATTTTTACTGGCAATACTAAAGCGAAAAAAGAAAAGGCGGCTATCATCATGAGCGCCAAATATTCTGGTATAAATAAGTACAGTTCTGTTCAAGTCAATGGAGCAAGATTGGCTTAATTCAGAGCTAAACATCTATACAGATGTAAGGTATCTCTCCATGCCTACAATATGTTTCTTGGAAGAAACAGCAGTAGGATGTGTCAAAGGTTTAAGACTGGACTGGCTATTAAACAGATGACAGATGCTCTCTATTAACCCTTTCCCTTCTCAGAAAAGAAAGGGAAAAATAAAAGGGAGAGAGACTTATAGGTTGGAAAAAATTAAAACAGCTTTAGTGAAAAAATAACAATGAACAAAAGAGTATAATAAAAATAATATTAATGGGAAATAATGAAATACATACAAAAGCAATGTTGAGATCTCCTGATGACAATCATACCACCCCGGACACTGCAGGGCAGACCCTGGGAAAGTCCCAGACTGGACTCAATGGCAGATGGGAAACAGTCTTGGGGTGGAAGTCAGAGGACTGGACAGAGTCCTCCTTGGACACTGGCCATAGAAGAAAAGAGCTTGACCCTTGTGATGCCTCAGCTTTAAACTGGGCATGACATAGGTGAGATGGAATACTTCATCGGTCAGTTTTGAGTCACCTGTCCTGTCCGCTTCTCTCTGCAAGTGCAACCCTTTCATGCCCTTTCACTTATGGCACATAAGAAATTTAGCAGCGAACTTGGCTTTTTCCTTCAAACCAGGACATCCACTCCTGAAAAATTTCTTCTTGTGGAATCCCACTAGTACCACTAAAGTTTTTCTGAAGCCTCAAAGCACCACTGTGAGTTGAAGAGGAAAATATTTTTATCCCCAGTTTATAGACAGGGAAATAGATGTGTGTAAATGACTTCCTCAGCATCATTGTACAACTAGTCTTACACTAGGAGTTAGAATGAGAGCACAAATATTTTGTCTTCCTGACCTGTATTATTTCCATGCTTCTCTTTCTTTCAGGAGATTCTGCATAATAATTAAATTAACAACAAATACAGGTGAAGTAAGCAATTCAGTTAAGGTTTTCTGTAATGCTATATATAGAGAGTGCTTTCAAGTAAGAGTCAACTTTTTCTTTCTTTTTTATTTTTTTCTGCAGTAAGCCTCCATTTCCTGCTTTCTTTGAAAAATTGTACTACGAATTATCAACAAGGGGTCACACATTCGAGCACTCGGCAGGCACTGCCAAACCTGATGTGCTGCTTTTTAAAGTAACATCTTGCATGTTCTGTTTCACACATGGCCTCTGGAGCTTGTAGGTCACGCACAAATACAATGGTGGTCTTTCATGACCACAAGAGTTTCTAAATCACTGTGTTTTGCATTCTCTCCATCTGTGTGACTTATTCTGGTCACATACCTTTACAAAGAATAACCCTGATATACTCAAAGTCTTGCAACTCGCACCGTTCTCCCCTCAAATGTGAAATTATTTGGTTAACAGCTCTTTGCAGGGCTGCATGTAGTTCAGCCCTTAGGTTTACTAAGAAATAGAAATATGTCTGCTCTAGGTCATATCGAGTGTCCATCTAGCACACGGGCCTCTGTTAGCAGTGTTCATGCAAGGATAACTATTGAAGAAAGATTATAAGACAAATATACTTTGTTTCTCCAACCTTCCCTCTTCTAGGTCAAGGGACTAATTATGCAATTTTCTAATGTGAGATGCACAACACCCCACAACCATACGGTAAAGAAAGACTATTAAGAAATATTTGGGTATAATTTAGAGCAATATAAACAGTATATTTTCAGTTCCTACCGTGTCAAAGCTGGACGTGGAAATGATTGATTGGATTAGAGGAAAGAATGGAATTCACAGGGGTTCAATGCCCCTCCTTTGCAGGATGATTGATGGCTACAAGGGGATTAGTAACTGGAAGATTAGAATTGCAAGAATTAAGAACATCTGTGCAAATTAATAAGGTTTTTTTACCCAGTATTGATACACTCTTAAAACTTAATGTATCCTCTCCCCTAGAAAGATTAAATGAAGACTTTTCATAACTTCAAGTTATTAATTTCAACAACACAAATAATAATTAAGTCACTGCAAACCCCTGTTGATTCAATGTTTTCTACCATCCCTTATTCTGAATGTTTATGTGTATAAGCATTGGCTATCTACATGCTACCTCAGCACTGAAAAATCCCATGCAGGTCAGTGCCGATCCTGGTGTCTTATAGCAGTTTACAGGACTTTTAAAGGAATGGCTGGTGGTATTTGCAAATGAAAAGCACATGGATCCCAGCGGTTTAATACACTGGTCTCTTGCTTTGAGCTTTAGTGTCAAGAGAACTGAAAACTTTTTAAAAATGCAAGTGAAACCAATACTTATGCTTTTTTTCTGTGATATTTAGTGCTACTTACACAGGAAAAGTTTACATAGTGCTGTTGCAAATTCACAGCCAGTTATCAGATCAAAAATCTGCTATTCATTTGTGATAATGATAAGCCCCTAAAAACGCCATTTAGGCTTTTTCAAGCTGTACCTATGTTCTTGGTTTCCCACATAGTACACCGGATCCACAGTGGGGCTTTCATGCATTTACTAGCAAAGAAATTGTCCACAGGAGAAGATTCCTTCACAATCTCAAGTGAGATCAAAGAGTATTCTGTCTTTGGAGAGAAAGCTTATCAGAGGTGTGTATTAAAGAGGTTCACACCTGGAGAAACTCTTTTTCTCTGTTCTTTGTGTTTAATGTTTAAGTTATATCTGGTTTTAAACTCAATAACACAAACAGGGTAAAATTTTTCCCTGTGTAATGTTACTGACTATCTGGCCACTGGCTTCTTATGCATCTATCGGGAGATGGGACTATTGATCTACTAATCTGATTTCCTTGTAGTATTTTGTTTCCTTTACATCTTTCTTGATAAAAGCAAGTCTTTCAGCAAGGAAGCATATTTTTATTTGAAAACTTTGAGTTGAGGAGAAATCATTGTTTCCTTGTTAAGGTCCTCCTTTAGCTCAGTACCTGTGCTGTTCAAAAGCGTCCGCTATTTTGCTTTTGAATTTGTTCAGTATTATTTTTTCTTATAGTGACTCTACAAAGGCTTCTTTGGACCCAAGATTTCTCTGTATAAGAGATTCTTGGTTGGAATTGCAGTCTTTATCTAAATAGTTTCTCTATGTTCTTTCTCAAACCAGTCTCTGTCATCACTCTCTTTCATCACAACACAGATTGTTTCTGTAGCATCATATCTACATTTGTTCTTTCTGTACGAAGACAGGATATAATGACAAAGGCCTATCAATGTCCGTTAAAAATGAGAAGCATTCTCTTTATCTCTTCCCTGACTTACTAACACAATTGATCTTCTGAGTTGCTACAGCTCCATGCGATTCCTACATAGGCCACATTTGAAATAAAACATAATTGGAAAATTGTATTTTGTGGCTTTAGTCTTCAGGTCCACTCACTCATCCACAGATGGATTGGATTAGGTGGTATGGACTGCAGTTTTTTTCCCCTTTGTTGTGGGGGGAGCAGTGCTCACTTTTCGATCTTCAGCCGCTTACTCTTATTCAAAAGGGATGTGCAGCAGCCCTTGAATACAGATTACTAGCATACACAAATCCTCAGTCATCATGATGGTCAACACTACAGATTTATAGCCTAAGACCTACTAATGGCTTAATTCCAACTAAATAAGAAAAAGAAGTTTGGAAGTTTAAACCAGAGGTGAAAAATATAATTTGTTTAATTTACAACCCACTTTTGAATCAGTGGGATCATAGTCTCTTTAAGAGTCAAAATTACAGAAAATATCTTGTTGCTAGATTCATTTTGTATGGCAGTTTCCTAGTTAGATCAGGAGTTGCATTTATTTTTGAATGTTTCCCCTTTTTCCTCTCATGTGTTAACAAACCAAAGGCTCACAAAACAATTCTAAGTTCATAAATTGATCAGAGTAATTGACTGATTTTTTTAAAAACAGTTTATCTGTAAGATGCCATACTGGCTATAACTTCAGGTTGGCTTGAATATTTATTCTTGTTTAGCAAATCTAAGTTGAGTTTTGTGTTCAACCTTCAATGAACTTCATGTGAATATTTTACAGTTTTGATAAATATTGAACATTTTTGGTAGCAATATTGCCAGAAAGAGATTGGTGTACAATTGGATACTATACTGGCCCTTCACAGCATATCAGCTTTATGAACGCCAGAATAGACTCACTGTGACCTTTAACATCTCTGCTATATGATGTGGAATAATTACATGATGCTGAGTAATAACATAATTGGCAATCTGAAACGGTCAACCAATCAAGTACATATATCTGTATTTTTCTCTTCAACATCATCTTCTCTTCATTCTGCCTCAAGTCATAGTGAGAGAGGACTGCATTGCAGCTTAAGGAAACGTTGGTTAAAATAAAATGTGTAAAATTTTGTCATTAGAAATGGAGGACTGGATTGTTGAAACACTGGAGAAATGTGCATAGCTTTCAATGAACTGCTTTGGCTCAAAATTCCAAGATGAAATCTGTGAACTGAAAAGAAACAATTTGATTTTCAGAATTACAGTGTTATGCTTACTTGATTTAAATCTAAGTTTGATAATAAATTAATAGCTAAGAGTTTCAAACTGAGGTGAAACAAGATGTTCTGCATTGAATTAATTAAGCATGAACTGAATTTGCTCTATAAAGTTAGTCATACTAAAATTTTTTCATGATGACTCAAAATAAAATTGTCCCAAATTTTCAAAATAAAAATGAAACAAAAGATTGAATATTCACTCAATTGTAATACTGAGAACATTATTCATGAACCAAATGATACAGAGTTTTGTGTTGGGTTGCTGGAAAAGAAACATATTTCATGCACAACCATAGTACCATGTGGGTATTTTTGAGCAAGGAAATGATTGACTCACCAAGTGTGGTAACTATTTATTGAGGTTTTTTTAAAAAGCACATCATCATAATATTTATCATATGAACTGGTTTTGTCTATAGGTTTTTAATAATAATTTTTAGTGTGTTAAAATTATTCAGTAGTATATTTTTAGTTTTGAAGAGTAATAGGGTTCCTCATGCTACAGATTCTAAGAGAAATTGATTAGATCTATGAAATAAACTAGCAAGGAGCCTTTTGATAGTGAATATGAGCCTCCACTGTCATTGCACATGCCCTCTGTACACAGGATTTTCTTCCTGTTATCAGTATTATTGCCTCTGTTGCTTTCTTTTGTTCTTCTTTAAATCCAGATTATATATGAAGCACATTGGAGCTATTTTTCATGTAATCATTCTTTTCACAGAACCATAGAATAGTTTTGGTTGGAAGAGACCCTTAAGACCATCAAGTTCAACTGTTAACCTAGCACTGCCAAGTCCACCGCTAAACCATGTCCGTGATAACCACATCTACACAGCTTAAATACCTGCAGGGGTGGAGACTCAACCACTTCCCTGAGCAGCCTGTTCCAGTGTTTGACAACCCTTTATGTGAAGAAATTTTTTCTAATGTCGAATCTAAGCCTCCTCTGACACTACTTGAGGCTGTTTCCTCTTGTCCTGTAACTTGTTACTTGGGAGAAGAGACTGACATGCACCTTGCTACAACCTCCTTTCAGGTAGTTGGAGAGAGCAATAAGGTCTCCCCTCACTATTCTTTTCTCCAGGCTAAACAACTCCAGTTCCCTCAGCTGCTCCTCACAAGAATTTTCCTTTCCTGATAAGATACAAGCAAGCATAAAAAATTTTAACTAAATTCCTATATAACTATCTAACTAAAATAGATATTTTAGATATAATTCCAATCCTGATCATACGTTATTCCACATCAGACAGTACAGCTGTGTAGAAAGATGTATAAATCAGCCCTGTACCATACAAAGCACACTATGCTGAAACACTTTGCAAAAGGACTTAGAACAACACCTCCACTTCTCATTTTGAAGTAATGAGCCACAGCACCTAAAACATAGATGGCTAATTGTCATGGTTCAAAGCTGTGCTGGCTATTAAACAGATGCTCTTTGTTAACCTTCCCTCCTCAAAAGGGGGGAAGAGACTTATGGGTTGGAAAAAGTTAAAACAGCTTTAATCTAACTAAAATAATAATAGAAATAACAGTAATGAAATATATGCAAACATACACAAAACCAATATCGAGGTCCCGCCTCACTAACAATACATCACCCGGCTGCTGTGGGGCACGCCCCGGAGAAGTCCTGGACTGTATTCAGCAGCAGACAGGAACTAGATACAGAAATACACAGATCAGGATCAAAGGCAGAAGATCGGGCAGACTCCTTCTCTGACGCTTGAGCAAGGAGCTGGACAAAGCTAGAAATCAGTGTCCTGCCACATGACCAGGACATCCCTGATGTCCCCATGCTGGGTTTAAATAGGCTCCTGGGCCACAGGTGTGGGCAGCAGCACCAGGTGAGGCTTTTTAGGGTCGTTAAAGCCCATTAGTGCCCTCAGACCCCTGGCCATAGAAGGAGAGAGAGTGACCTTTGTTGTTGCTCGGCTTTATGCTGAGCATGATGTGTATGGGATGGAATCCTGCATTTGGTCAAACCAGGACACTAATCCCAGCATGATCACCCAGAGCACCTCAACCAGATGCTTATGTTCTTTAGACAGTCAATGGAGAGAGACAAATGCCTCTGGAAGATGCAGCTGAACACCTAGAAGCGTAGATGGTATGTTGCTCAGAGTTACCAACAGCAAATTACGAGGATCATGTCTGTATTGCTGTCCATTTCAGGAATGCAGGGGTGTGACTCAGGACTCACTACTCAGTAATGGTGCATTCAACTCCTGCATCTAGATCATTGATAAAAAATATTGAACAGAACCGGGCCTAGAATTGAGGCCTGAGGAACACCATTGGTGACTGACTGGTCACCAGCTAGATGTAGCCCAATTCACTACAATCCTTTGAGCCCTGCCATTCAGCCAGTTCTTCACTAAGCACACCGTGAGCCTGCTTGTCTCACAGTATCCATCGGTGACGGAGAGTATCAAAAACCTTACTAAAATCCAGAAAATCCATATCCACTGCCCCTTCATCCTCTAGGCATCTGACCTTATCGTGGAAGGATATTAAATTAATTAAACAGGACCTTCCCTTTGTGAAGCCATGCTGACTGTGCCTGGTGATTGCATTGTTCTTTAAATGCTTTTCAATAGTACCTAGCAAATCTTCATAATTTTTCCAGGTACTAAGGTTAGACTAACAGGTCTATATTTTCCTGGGTCTTTCCTCATGCCCTCTTGTAAAGTGGAGCAAAGTTGGCTAGCTTCCAGTCAGTGGGGACCACCCTAGACTCCCAAAACCTTTGGTAGATGATTGAGAGATAATATATCCTCTAGCCATAATATCCACTAGCTCCTTTAGTACTCTGGGATGAATGTCATCAGGCCCTCTGGATGTACAAACATTCAACTGCTGCAACTAGTCCCTTACAATTTCAGTGTCCACAAATGGATGTCACTGTTCCCGCACTCATGGCCCTCCAAATCAGAGGACCAGGCAGCCCAAGGTCTATCAATATTATTAACAACTGAGGCAAAAAAAGCATTCAATGCCTCCACTTTCTCTTCATCCTTGTTTGCCAGGTGGCTGTCTTCAACAAATATCAGTCCAATATTTTCCTTAAACTTCCTTTTGCAATTAATGTACTTTCAGAAGCCTTTAAAAAAGAAAATGGGTAAGAAGGCACTCACTGGCATACTTTATTAGACTGTGAAATTTTCCTGAGAGAATCAATAGAAAAATTCACTTAAATAATTAGAACAATTGAAACATCTCTGTGACTATAATTTTAAGGACAATCTTCATTGAATGATGACAGAGACTATTTTGTTCTGTTTCCATAGCATACAGCAAGATCTTGGTTCACAGCTTGTGTCCATAAGTGCTGTAGCAATGAAAATGTAACAATAATACTCTTTTTTTTCAGCATATGAAGAATCCAAATAATTAAGTAGCATATATCTACTTTGCTCTTTACAGAAATATAGACATTGTCAGGTAATTCTGTGGCTTGCTTTGAATCAGAAATGGCTCAGACTTATAACTTCTATATCCCTTGTAACCAGAATTCCTTTGCCACTGTCACTCAGAGTACCCCTGACTACAAGAAACAGCTAAACAGGTAATTATATAAGATCTGTGTTTTGTTCTATTTGACTTTATAAGAGCATTAGCATCTCCGTGTGGGTTCAGAATCTTCATCTCCCCTTCTATGCAAGAACCCAAAATTTCCCCATTTTTTTTCAAATAATGTGAAAGGGATGCCCTTTAAAAAGTTCACTAGGATGAACTGTCACGTAAAATCGCTTTTACCTGATCAGATCTTACATCTTGGTTAACAAACTAAAATTTCCCCAATCTAGCCCTTCCTTATCTTCTCCATAGCTAAGCAAAAATATAGGTGCAAGAGTAAAAGTCAAATCTACTTTCCTTGAAAAAGAAGCATATTTTTTTCCCAGCATCTCTGAAGCAGAGTCAAGCAAAGGCATTTAGTGGATGAGCTATCGGCAATACCTGGGCATAATTTCACTGTACTTTCACTGTCAGCCCAGAAGCTCCCTCCCTAGGGGACTCTTGGTCTAGATTCCATTAATCCTCTTGGATTTTCTACTCCCTCGTCTCGCATCAGGGAATGTATCCCTTTATTTTGCCTTAGCCTGTTGTGGTCAGTGGAGTTATACTGATTTATATCCAGGAGAGGAATTGTTAAAATCAACCTTGTAGTGATGCATGTATTATCTGAGACAATTCACAAATCATTTACTAAATGAAAGTAGAGTACAGCTAACTTGATCTGCAACATATCTGAAAGCTGTCATTACAGGTAAATAAGTTTTGGGATCTAGTTTGCTGGAGCTGGGACATAGAGAAACACCAGTGTCTTGCTTTTAGCTTAGCAATGCATTCTCTTTGGAAGAATCCAAAAGCTTTTTGACACTGTGTACAAATGACTTCGCTTTCTTCTTCCTATGCATTTGGTGGGTATTTAAGACAAGAACGTTCTCCCATCAATTAGTTTTTCCATAGCTGCTTCGCACATAGCAATGTTTTGATCTAAGAAAATAAAGATTTAAGAAGAAACATCAGAAGAACATGATAATGTGAATATTAATTTCTTTTGTGGTAGGAAATAGTTCCTTGTTCTCAAGATCTTCAAAACAATCTATTTCCTAAATGAGCGAGGAGACATAATAAATTCCAGATCTCTCCCCTGCTCTCCCCAATATAATTGATATTATTTCCTACAGCAGAATAACCATCCTGACCTTAATATGGGAAAAAAGACACCCACCGCAGGAAATGAATGCTTCTCTTCCTCTGTTCAGACTCTTGAACAGACAAAAATGCTCAAAGTCTGAACTGATGGGTTTCTTTGGCAGTGATTATCCCTATAACAGCAGTAAGTGATGTGGTGGATTTCCTCTTTACTTCTGCTACAGACTTACTCACAGATCCCACAGATGCAGATCTCTCAAGCGGAAACCTTTTTTTTTTTCCCTCCCAAACCTCCAAGAATTTAAAGATTCCTTTTAGAAAAATAAATTTCCTTTTTATTGTGACTCAGACTTACTCAGTCCAATCAAGCCTATGCAAACACACATGCAGCTTAAAATTAGCATTCGTGAACAAGCTGGGTTTCTTTGGCTGTTTGCTGAGACTTGGCAGTTTAGTTCCTTGAGGAAAAAAGAAAGAGAGATTCACGTCTATTAACGGCTTGATTTTCAGACATGCTGAGTACCTCCTGGGGACTTTGAGAGCTGTTCCTCTGAAAATCAGGTCAGCGATTTCATGCTGGAAGGAGACAGCACAAGCAAAGAGAAGGGCTCTGATTTTCAAACGCAAGTGTTTATATGATTTGAGGAACAAAATAAAATGAATATAAGAAACAGTTCTTAAAAGTCTTGTTTGGAGCTAGGACTGAACTCCATATTTCAGACTGAATTCGGAACTGAGAAATGCTTCTGTGCAGAAAAGCACTGACAGCCACCTATTTTCTAGAATAAGTGGAACACATCTTGCTTCTCTCCCCAGCTAACTTGCTAGTAATTTGCTAAGAGTTGTATCTGTTAGTGCATGTCCGGCACTGGCTGGAGAGGTTGCTCTCCTGCTGTCTGCCTCAGCTGCTTGTCACCCTCCAGCCAGAGGTTCCCGTCCTGTCTGCGTGTTACTGAGCAGCCGCTCAATGGGAGCAGTCACTAAGTTATTCATTCAAAGTAGACCAGCTAATACATTTTAAAAAGTAGGTCTTTGACTAAAATGCAGTAGGCAGTGCACATGTGACCTGTTCAGCTGTGGGACCTGAGCAGGGTGGTGTTCTTTAAAAGAGATAATATCTTGCCTCACTTAGTTTTGAAAGCCTATTTTTGACCCAGAATTTCTCTCTCTGTGGCACCTGACATTAAAACACAGTGATATAGACAGCAATTTTTACCAAGTCAGACTACTAGAGACTTTAAATTGTTTTTTTCCAAAACTTAACCATAGTCGATTCCTAAAGCAACTCTAAAATTTAGGTCCCATCTATGCTAAATATAATCACATTATAACAATGCACTTATCCATTTCTGATGAGGCATTAGAAAAAAATTATGTATACATATTAGACCTTTATTCCCTCACCATCTGCTAAGGCAGGGTTAAAGGTGATTTTTCCAAAGGTACTTAAGCTCATTAACTGAGAATTTCTTGACTTTCAAGGACATTATAGTTTTAGGCAAGTGGTTCTGCATAACAGATAGCCACTAAAAGAAAAATAAAACCAAACCCACTTGTGTTTTGGGGCTATATAGCTTTTCTAGCTTTTTGACAACAGGAAGATATTAATAAAAATGTGATGATTTTCTACATTTCCAATGCAATTTAATATAGACATATTCCCATTAAAAAAGCTTAGGGATTTCTGTTCTTCACTAACTCCAAAATGCTCTTCAGCGTCGATGGGAATTGAGTATTCAGACCCCTCCAGTAACTTTAAATTCCACAGTAAATATTTAAGTTCTGAGACAACTTTTGTAGGTCAAATTCCCTTAAATAGAACTGGAGCAATTGCTATCAAGGACAAAAGTTAAAAAAAAAAAGAAAAGAGTGCAGTAATTTTGATACTGTGGGTCTCCCTGCAGGACAGAATGAGGCTAGTTATTTCATGGCAAATGGAGCAAAATACATTGTGATTTGTTGCTTATTGATCAAACCAAAAAAAAAAAAAAAAAGCCTTTTTGCCAGTTCCCTGCAAATACGCAAGCTTTGGGATTCGGCATAAAAGCCCAGGTGGACAGAACTGTTTCTGGTTCTCTGGCCTGCATCCTAGTCCTGCCAAGTGGGTTTTAAACATGAGTTCTGTGAAATAAGGAATGAATGGAACAGTAACCCTTACATTTGTATCACCTACTATATAGCATCTTCCACAGCCTTTTTAATCTAGGATATTGAAAAACAGTACGGAGATGTCTCATGGAAGTTGCTTGCAAAGCTATTTAAACAACATTATGAGAACCAGGGAACCTGCTCATGACACAACAGGAGTGAGATAACTGAAGACAATCATTGTCACACTGAAAGGCAATTGATATTGGAAGATTAAATAACCTACCTGAAATGTTCAAAACCATCAAATTTTAAAGCAGAAATTCCAGTAATTGCAATCTGAGCTGGGTACAGAGCTTCATTAGACAGCTTTAAAAACACATCCTCTATGGATATAGGAAACCCTTACAAGATTATTGTTCAAGCATGCTCTATTTATTTCTTGCAAGAGCACCCACAGTGTGTTAGACTGGTCCCTGCCCAAAGGACTCTCTTGCAGCACACAGACGGCTGTACAGAGATCAGAAAAAGGCAACAGCGAAAGGGATTTACTATGCATGATACCTTACAGATGTAGCAGTCTAAATAAGAACCCAAATAAAAGTAATTGGGGAGAAATGACTAGTGTTTACGCTTGGAAAGACAGCAATATCTTGATCTTTAAGCAATAAATCAGATCTTTAGCTACTGATACATTTTAAACTAAATGTTACTTACATCTGCTTATTGACTGAAATGATTTTGAGCCAAACTCTGCATTTATTCTGGCTTCAGTTTTTTGGTGTTTATTTCCAGCAACAATTTTGGCTGACTGGGTGACTGACTGATAGGTAAGAATGAATACAAAATGCATGTAATGACAGGCAAATTTCAGTAAGTCCAATATTCTTAGGGGGACTGAGTGGTCTTCCTGCTTTTACTCTGAGAGGCTATGTGATTTTGGACAAATCAGTGCAGCTTCCAGTGCTTTGTTTCCCTTGAAGATGAAATTCCAGATGTTTTTCTTGAAATATTTCCCAGACATAAAACACCTGGCAATATTGGACTTCCAAGCCAAATCCAAAACTCCAGACAAAGGCAAAATCAGCTCTCAGCCCAGTTCATACCCTACAAGTAGAAAACTCTTTGTTTCCACTTTATTTCTTAATATGAAGTACATAATCGTTCTTAGAAATGTTGTCCTCATATTGCATTTAGAAATATGGTCAAATAAGGAACCTAACTCCAACACGAAGACTGAAAGATGTCCTGAGAATATTTAAATACAACACCACATCTCAGTGTTTAAAAGTCTCTGTCCAGGCTCAAAATACGTTTGAAAAATTATTCTTTTTCCAAAGGTCCTAACACTTGGTCCCACTTATCAGAATCTTTTCCACTCTTTAAATTACTTATTGTTGATGAAATTTTTTGTTAATTAGTGTTGAAAGGCCTCAACAAAGGTCTCATGTCAGCTGCAAGAGGCTGGATGTAAATATACAGAAGAGAGTGTTTTCATTTTTATGGTATATATTTTTAATATCTTCCCACCTCTCAGGTCCTGTACATGACCTACTGTCCTGGTTTGGGCCAGGTTAAACCGTGACACCTACTTGAATCTTTTCTCTTCTTCCTTCAGTAGACATGACGTCCTGCATCTTAACACCCTACTCATCCTGTGACTGTCATACAATCACCCGTGTAGTTAAAGATGGCTTGCTCTACTCATAATAACACTTAAATGTCAGACTTGTATACATCTGCTCTTGAAAATTTGGATCTACCAAAATGTCTGCAAGAAATCAGTCAATCCAAATGTGACATTTTACTTGGTTTCTTCAGCTGAGTTCAAGTTGTATGCTTTTTCCTTCTCTTGTCCCTGCTCATTGCAGGGGGGGTGGACTAGATGGCTTTCAAAGGTCCTTTCCAACTCAAACTATTCTATGATTCTACAACACTTGGAGAGTTAAAACTGGGATAGTATTTTTTCAGGCGTTATACCTGTGGTTTGTAGGCAAACCTTCAGCAAACTAGTCTGCCTTATCTTAAGCAAGTGAAACAAGTTGTCACACTCTGCAGTTTGGGCAGATGCTTGATGTATGATGAAGTAGGTCCTTCTGGATCCTTCCAGGGTGATCCTCTTGTGTCAGCTTAGGAAAGCCCCTTTTTTTCACTGGATGGCCTCAAATGCCCAAACAGGCTTGCTTCTTCCTTGGCAGAGTGCAGTTACCAGTCACAGTAAATAGTGCTAATCATCATAGATGGTTGTAATTTTTCTTTACACACTCTGGTCATGAGTGAAATAGTTAACTGTGTTGTTATTTGGACTGAGATCACAGACTTCACTGTTAACGCTCACCGAAAAACAGGGAGATGGTTCCCATTTATCTTATATTATTCTCTGAATATTTAAGCAGACATTCATGTGCCAATTATAATCCCTTCAGACACAGGTTTACTGTCAAAGGCCCTGTGAAAGCATAGTACTGCTGTCCAAGAAAACCAAATAATTACAACAGGTCTAGACTTAGGCAAGACAGTTGTGATTTTTTTTGTTGTTTTTAAAAAAACCCAAAGCTTTTAAATGTACCGAAATACGACAATGGAAGTGAGGAAAAGAAAGGGAATCTATAAATCCTAAAATTAGAGTACAAAGTTTCAAGTTTGGCTTTGCCCTTTTTTCTGATTATAGATCCCAAATATGTGTTTTGAGTTACTTTTCTGCTAGAAGGTAAAACCCAGAACCACTTACACACTCAATTTTCTTGTTTTCTTCTTGTTTCTTATTTTTTTCAATGCAAACACTTCCCTTGACTCCCACAGTTTGAACTACTTATCTACATGTGTTAAAATATCTGGTGCTTTAAGATAGACTGATATTGCCCACTCTCTCCACCCACATGTCTATGGGTTCTGAAAACCAGTCTGTTAACAAGACACGTTTGTTTCTGTGTCTTCAGTCTACTCACCCCCACAGCTGCCTGTGAACTGTCCTTTTTTTGGCGAGCAATGATGTAATGGTGCTTGTTAATAAAGTCTCAGTGGTATCGTGATTGCAAGACTTTCCATTGGAGCGCCTTTACTGGGTCTTCTCCAAGAAACAAATTCAAGTGTAATCACCTCATGTGTTGCAGTGGAAACAGTCATAGAGTACGACTCCAGTGTTTCAGATCAGGCCAGCATAGAAAATAAGGAAAATCATTCTGTGTGTTTTAATAGTGATTTCCTGCATACCTTTTCTACACCTTTCACTGTCTCGCAAGAGTTCCTCATGTTTTTGAGAAAGTACTGAGTTGTTGGAGAGGTCAAGGAAAAAATGCACATAACATTTTACAAAATAAAAGGAGAAAAAACCTAGAAATAATAAACTTTATGGGGTTCTACAACACTGTTTCAGTTTCCTGTTGCTGCAGGCAGTCAGAGCTCATATAATCCCCTTCATAAATTGAACAAACTCCATCCTCAATCTGCTTCAATTACTTCATACGTATTTTGGAAAGCTGTTCAAGAACTTCACTACTGTGGATAGTGGAAACCTTACTGTTATTAACCTGCAACTGTTCAGGGCCAAATTAGTTTTGTCTCTGTCATTTCCAACTGATTTTCCACATTGTACTCAAACAGTCCACTGTGTTTCTTATACTCTCCCTGGCTTTTTTCTTCCACTAATGAATTTTTACCATTCTCCTCTGTGTTGATGATGTTTCCTGACTTCTTGTTGTCAGCAAATTTTATTAGTCTCATATTATTATATTTTGGCTATAATTTCCAATAAAAATATTAAGTAAGATGCATTTTAAAACCATTTCTAGAGGAATTCCCATTCCATTTAGTGCAATCCATGGGTTTATCTTCTTTAACCAGCTCCTTACTGGATTTATGATTCTTTTATTAATACACATCTTTTCCAGTTTAATCCCTGGATTCCCTTGTGACAACATACAATGTTGAAAGCCAAATACACTTAATAAACCAAAGTTTCTTTGT
Organism: Steatornis caripensis; assembly: GCA_013398225.1. NCBI lineage: Eukaryota > Metazoa > Chordata > Aves > Caprimulgiformes > Steatornithidae > Steatornis > Steatornis caripensis. The sequence continues at coordinate 289,288 of VZSC01004086.1, forward strand.
CTCAAATTCAGTTCTTATTAAAAGATACAGAGTTATTCTGGCTTAATCTGTCTTTTGTAAGTTCATGTGACATCTCTTGCATGGTTTTAAATATTTATTCTACAGCACTGCACACAGTTAAGATCAAACTAACTTTGAAATTATTACATATTTGATGGTTTCTGACAAACTTGGTCTCAGGAGGAGAGCTCTAAAGAAGAAAAAGTGATGTTTGTCAGTGATCTCTACAGCTGGTAATAGAAATGATAGAGGGCCTCATCCACAGTATATCTAAGTAAGTCAGCTGGAATCTTTCCACTGACTTAGTGATCTGCAGATCAGTCTTACAGCAGTCTAGAAAATCACTGCTTCTTTTAAAATTTTATTATCAGCAAAAACTTTTGCTGTCCAGCTACTGAGACAGACAAGGAATACATATGGCATTATAAGACAGGACAGATTTTGTTTCACAAGCTATTTAGCAACTAATTTGCCCATCACTAGTTCTAGCTAAAATTTTCAATATTAATGAGGAATACATTACAGTTTATGTTGATGAATTATCTAGTCTAAAAAACTTTCCATCTCTAACTTTCAGAGTGTATGAGATTAGAAAACACTGCTTCTAGACCTCATGTATAAATCAAGAACAAAACAGGTACTATGGAAATAAGATCAAGTTATTATGGAGCAGTCACAGCAATATCAACACTTTTTAAAAAAAAGATAGTTACATCTTATTGTAGAAACAGCCAGTAGTTAATGCAAATACACAAAATGTCTGGGCTCAAAAATTAAGTGAGTTATGGCTTTGAATCATAAAAATGCTGTCATGTGTTCATATTTAGGGTGTTTAAGTATGTGCACAAGTAGTGTTTATAACAGACATGTTTCCGTCAAGGTTGAAGTTAGGAATTTTGTGCTCCTCTGTTAATTATTTATCCCATGTCATTAAAATAGTACGTAGTCAGGAGCACCTTGAATCCTCAGCACTAGCGAATGAATGTATGCTTAAAATCATATCAGGTTCACCACTTCATTCTAGTTATAGAACCAAATTATAATATAAATCTTAGCCTTCCTTGCTGAGAGGAGACAAACGGAAATCAGGTGCCAGTTCTTCAGAGAAAACACAAGTTCCTCCTTCATGGTGTCTTTGCTACCTCCATGTTCATTTCATAAGGGTTATATCTTTTGTTATTCCAACTCCTCAGATTCTTAAAACAGCAATCCAGAACCCCTTTCCCAACTGCCAGAAAGACCACATGCTTGGAGATGTACCCTGGCTTTGGGGAGACCGTGCAATCCCTCTGCATCATACATTGGCAAGTGAGGGATTCCACTTGTTTTAACACTTGTGTCTCTTTTTTCATACCTTGGTATGATTTCCAGCTGGCTTGCTGCTAGTCCATTTGCTAACTAGCAGACTTCAGTGAAGAGGTCATTTAGATACATCTCTTTTACAGCCTTCCAAGAACTCAGATTGTAAGTTTACTTGGGATAAACTTTACCTACAGGCTATGCACAACCTATTTCTTTTTAGAGTTTTAAGTATTTTCGTGACCACTTTTAAGAAGTGCTGAAGAGAACAAGGAGGATTTTTGTGGAATGAAGTGACAAATGAAATGCAGATAATAGCTCTGAAGTCCTAGACGTTTCCACCTTTCTCAGATCTGGACATAAAGCAAGCGGTGAAGAGCTAGTTTGTCACTTTTCAGGACACAGACCCCATTTTTTCGATTTTTAGCATGTAGGGAAAGGGTCAAAAAAAGGGCTAAAGAGCTCAGTCCTCCATCAAAGGATGATATGATCATGGGTTGTAATGTTACTGATGGACATTTCAGTAATTATTTGTCAATGGGAATTTGCACTCTGTATCTTGTAAAACAAGGGACAGAAGTAAATCCAAAGTGACAGGAGATAGTGTTGTCATTATTAAGTCAGGAGAAATACTCTGGTTTGAACTGAACAACATTCAATAGAAAAATACATGTTTCAGTTGTATTGTCAACACCTAAAATCCATTTTCTGTGTAACTGCATGCTTCCATATTGATGTATACATTGCTAGGTCATTTTTTCCTAAAACACAGGAAAAAATCCTCTGGAAAAAATCAGCTGAGGAGTCATGGAGGATAGTTTTTGCCTTTGTACGTTAAGACAAAGTGTTTCTAAACTGCACAGCCTCTGAGCTTGGTTATAGGGATAACTTTAGGAAAAGTTTAATGGATAGATCATATGTCTGAAATAACATTTTACATTTTTTTACAGCAGGCAAAACATCATAAATGTTTGCTTTTTTCTGTTTGATCTCTGTGTTAGCTTTGCCTTTAGGTTTTCTTTTGCTAAATTGGTATATCTACCAGAATGTTAGATAAAAAGGTAGAAAACATACAACCTGTTTTTAAATACCTTTGCCTGTAAGGCTGGTTAAAAAGGATGAAAAAGAAAAAGAAAAAACAGAAAAACAAAAAAGAAAAAGAGACAAAGAAAAAGAGAAAAAGAAAAAGAAAAAGAGAAAAAGAAAAAGAAAAAGAAAAAGAGAAAGAGAAAAAAAGAAAATGAAAAAGAGAAAAAGAGAAAAAGAGAAAAAGAGAAAAAGAGAAAAAGAGAAAAAGAGAAAAAGAGAAAAAGAAAGAGAACTGGTATCACTGCCAAATTCTTAATGCAAATCAGTCAAACCTCTGCAGATTGACCACTTGAGCCCAGCTTTAAGAAACTCAATGTGTTGCAGATTGGAGTTGACATATCTCTTCGATCGACTGACTTCACAAGCTTGAAAAGATGAATTGAAGAGATGCTGTGGTTCTGAGTGAAAGAACAAAAGAATTCCACTGTGGAAGTGTCTGAAACCCTTGAAGTTGTGTCTAAACTGATGCGTATGATACTGCTTCTTCATGGTCTGGATGTGAGCCCCATGAAACCCAAATCTCTACTTACCTCTTCTACTACTTTCACTCCATCTGACTTCAGGATCTTGATTGTATTGATCTGGCTGTCACAGACATCCTTTGGCATGCAGTCTTGCTCCCAAATACATCAAGCACCAGTGTGAAAACAGTAAGTCTCTTTTTCAGTCCTACTATTCCCATTGTTTCAGGAAACTCCCTCCTCCAGCAATTAGAAACTTGCAACTGGTTTCCAGCCTTGAGTCATGCATGGTCAGTTTTCACTCGTTCAGCCTTGTGCTGACATGTTTCTATAGCTTTAATAATCGATTCTCTCCATGAACTATACCCTGATGCAATAAGATGCAATGGCATCCCTTCTCAGCATTAATTTTGACATACTAAGCAAGCCAACGCTTTCAGGCTCCTCTTACATGTGAAACTCTCTCTTCCCCTCATTATTGGTTCCCATGAGCATGTCCTATATTTCTGTAAGAAATCCATGGATTTATACATGTGTCCAGGATTTCTGTCTCCCTTAAACCTGCTGTGTATTAACTCTAATAAGGCTGGTTCCAAAAACCTTAAGTTTTTTGCAGGACACGCTGAGCTCAGTAGTATATCTACTTGCTCTAGCACTTCCCACAAGTGTTGCACCTGGACATTGTATCCCTGGAGGTGTCAGACTTACCGCTCAGATATTAAACATGTACTGTGCATATGTGCAGCAAGTCTGAAGAGCTGCAAAAGATTAAATTCAGTGCAAACATATCTTTTCACTGCATGCAGGTCTATCTGGGAAATTTGGGGAGGAACAGGGCAGTTGTCTCTCTCTCAGTAACATCATTTACCTGTTTGCAACTTGAATAAGCAGAGGTGACAGTGACTGAATACGTTGACTATATACACTACACTTGCGGTATCTCACCTAATACAATTTTACTTGGCCAAATCTCAGTGTTGTCTCACAGCCCTCTGAAACTGATTGATGCCCCCAGGTCTCTCTTTCTGTATCATATGCAGCTGCAGGGCACACCGGTCATAGCAAAAATTATTGTTAATATCTGGCATCCAAACGAACTTGTGATATTCTCATCTTTCACTTTCACATGATTGTTGCAATTCTAGATTTGTGCCAGTAGAAAATTTCATTAATACAGTCCAAATTTTTGCAACAAGGTCACTAATTGAATATATTACATAAACTATTAGTTCCTTTCTTTTTTGCTAGTCCCTTATAGTTTTGTGTTAGCTCCGCAATCTAACTGAGGACTCCAGTCACATGCATCTAACTCATTGAAAAACGATTTCTAAAAAAACCTTCAGTTTGATCCTTCTAAATGTCTAGTATCCTTTGGTCTGTCTTGTCAACACAGATAAATATGCTACATGAATTACTTTTGAATTTATTTTTTAAATTGGCACTTTGTTCCCATGTTACAAAGTTCTCAGAAGATGAAAATAAGAGATAATACCATGGTACATTAAAAGCAATATGGCCTATATTTTTCATGGTATGGATGAAGATGAAGTAAATGACAGTAGTTTTTCAAAAATCTTGTTCATAATATCCCTGTATTTGTTGGCTGGATATTTTTGCAGAAGTAAACTTTTCCAGATCAAATAGAAGGAGATTTTTTTATCTTACAGACATAGTGACTGCTTTGACTTTTAAAAGCACTCTGCATTGATCAACTTATCTTCCTCTGGAAATGTTACAAATTGAAGTGAGAAAAAACACTTTTGAAGTGTTGAATTTGAGACTCGGTACATGAGAAAATAGCGTAGAGAGGTGGGTCACACAGGCTAAGACTCACACCCAGAAACTTTTGTTCAAATGTGCATACCTTTTGTTTAGACATTTACAAAAGTTTTGGTTTTAAAGGTTGCTGCTACTATGACTTACTGCAAAAAAAGCATTATTGGTAGTAGGCAGAGAGCGCTGCTTTAGTAAAGTCTCACTCCATCCAGCTAAACTGTGCTTAAATCACTGTAGCTTTAAGCACTCTTGAACCAGTTCAGTAAACATGGTTTTAATATAAGCGAGGATTGGACGACAGCAAATCAGTGCCAGAGCTTGGAAAATAACCGAGGACTACTGGCCCTCAAGTCTATGTGCTAATTAATGCAAACATTTCCTCTCTTATGTAGCAAGTTAGGACTGCAAGGGATACAAAATGAAAGCGGAGGGTCTGTGTGTGCTGTTTTACTAACCTGCATCTTGTAAACATTAGTTACAACTGGACTTTTAGTATAAATTCCAGATTGCAGAGATCACTGTTCTCAGTCAGATACTTCTCTGATTCATTGATGTGTTTTGTTTTTCCTGGCTTTGTATTAAGGGAATTATGTCTCACTGAGTTGTGTAACAAGTATTGGGAGCTGCTCCTTGGCTAAAGCAATGCTCACGCAAAGATACTCAGCCCCAGTAAAGCTGCTTTAAGTCTGCCAGCTAAGCAACAGCACTTTTCTTCTGGTTTGTTTTTTTTTTTTTTCCCCATTGGCCATGAATGGTCATTTGTTGGCTCCAGTTCAATGCTCCTGACAGGAGGATTTTCTTGAGGGTAATAGAACATAGCCAGGGTGTCTGAGCCTCTCTTGGGCTTTTTCGTAACAGTCTAAATCAGTGCTTTTCGAACTGTTTTCATTTTCTCCCTGAATATCTTCCAGGGGAGGTGCAACCCTCTGTGTAATAAATTTAAGCTTCCTGAGAAGATGCCCACTACAGTCTAGTTAACAAACTCTTCAGGAGACCTCTGTTGCAAGCTCTCAGTTGCAAGATGAGAATGACTGGCCAGACCCAAAGTCTTCTGTGTGAACTGACATCAATCTAGAGTATAAGATGAGAGAAATATTACAGAATCACAGAATCACAGAATGGTAGGGGTTGGAAGGGCCCTCTGGAGATCACCCAGTCCAACCCCCCTGCTGAAGCAGGTGCCCCCGGAGCAGGGTGCACAGGAACGCGTACAGGCGGGGTTTGAATCTCTCCAGAGAAGGAGACTCCACAGCCTCCCTGGGCAGCCTGTGCCAGGGCTCTGTCACACTCACGGTAAAGTCCCTCCTCTTGTTCACGTGGAACTTCTTGTGTTCTAGTGATCACTTTGCACTTTTGTTTAAGAGCCTGTCCTCCATTAAAGATATTCCCACTACATTAAACCTTCTTTGTCAAATTACTTACTACCACAGTGGCTAGTTCAGAAATTTCCAATTATATCAAGCCTTTCATTTCTAAATACACTCGTCACCTTCTGTGATTTTGAATTTGTGGGAAGAAAAGTGGAAAGAACGAGGTACGGTCCAAATTACAGTGGGGGCGGAAAAACCTCTCCTTTCTCAGATGATGCACTTGCTTGAGAAAAATTAAGGGAATTTTCCTGTTTTCTGGGTATAATCTGCTGTCACACAAACAAGACAGCCTGCAGCATCAGTTATTCACCACAAGCACATCTTTTGTTTCCGCACCCAGGTAGAAGTGCGCAATGGTATTTTACCTTGCACACAAACACAGCTTTGCCTTTTTGTGGGTGAGTCAATAGCCCTGTGTATTTTTCTAACCTTTTCTCCCACCCATAGACCAGATGAGTAACTTCTCTGTTCTGTCATGGGGAAATAGGGTAGTGAGGACATCTCTGTCTCAGACAAGTCACAGACTGAGAAAGGAGAGGCCTTTGTAGCTAGGGGTGAGGAGGGAAGAATTGTTTCCTTTTCAGGCTGAAGATTTCCTAGAATCTCAATTACATGATCTGAGTTGGTAAGATAATTCAAAAAAGTTTTAGGTATTCCTGAAGACTAAAGACAAGTCCTAAAAAACAGGGCTGTGAGGTTGGGTTATTGTACAGACTGAATTATTTTCAGAAGATCACCAAATATTTTTCAGTTTCTATCTGTACAGATCTAAAAATCTAATTTAAATCACTGTTTTTTGAATATGATAACCTGGAAGATTAGCAATTGTCCTTTCGAAAAGTAACCGTCAGTCGCGCTGCCATGTAAGAATACTGATACAAGATTAATCATGATTTCAGGAGCTGAGAAAGTCAAATTTGTCTCAATTGATACTGTTTTTCCTTTCTTTTCTCATGAAGTCAGAGGCTTGGTTTCCTTCCTGTAAAAAGTGACCTGAAAAGAAGTGAAAACTTGTTTTCTGTTTTAGACACGTGACTTCACAAGGAACAGAATCCTTCTACACTGCATCAAATATACACATTATAGACAGAGTTTATTCTGAGATATAGAGAATGTACTGTTCTGAAATCACTCATTAACTAATGAAAAATATCAAAATGATCAATACTTCCAACAAAAGACGTATACCAAAACTCTCCTAGAGTCACTAAAAGGCCTGTCAGTGACATTGTTTAAGATCTTCTGTTTCTACAATATTTGCAGTCTAGTGAGGTTTCAAGATACGCATCTGTTACATGAATGGTGGAAGTTCCTGAGTGTGTCAGGGTAAGATTTATGTGGTTCTGGACCTGCTAGAGCAAGAATCTGCTTTGTCTCTGATACACACACAGTGCTGTACTGGCTTCCAGACAGCTTTTACCCACTTGGTCATCCAAATCTTGTAAGATATAAATTGATTTTAGGGAGCTCAACATCATTTTTGTTTAAACACCCTCACCTTGCCTCCCCTCTTCATTGAACACAACTTGCCCACACCGGGATCAGCATACACAGTTCCTATGATGTCGCATTTGCAATGCAAATCTGCACAGTGCACTCTTACAGAACCTAACACACTCAGCCATGAACTCTGGAAGGTTCCTTTAGAACAATGAGGGTGAAAACGCCCAGAGATCCACCTCTGTAGGGAAATCTTACAGAAAACAGGTATTTCTTGAAAAGAGAAGCATCCTACATAACTTCTTGTTACAATTTTAAGGATGCTCACGAGCTTACTGGGTTTGATATAAAATCCCAAGTAAGAAAGATCTGCACAGGTGTAAGCTGTATATGCACCAAGCGGAGACATCCTCCTTCTAGTCCTATGCACATTTATGCTTTTACACATTTTCAGTGCCGTTCTCCTAATCCATTTGACTGACCAAAGAGTGAAATTATTGCCATATACAGTGCTGACATGATTCTCAGTTGTGCTTGTGTAACAGCAAAAAGTCCAAGGAATTATACAGTATGAAAACAAAGGTGTAGGAATCAACCAAATCTTGTTTAATTCCTGGGAGCTGAGGGAAGGATTAGATTATGACAGATGCCTTTATGTTGCATAGCCATATTTATCTAGTTGAATACTGCTTATGCAGCAAGCAAAACCTGGAATTTATTCCAGTGTGATAAGGAATGATGAACAGAAAAGCTGTCTAGTGATAGGTCCTTCTTGCGTGGAAGGATCCATCAAAGGAGTGAGGAACACCGTGATGGCCAGCAGAGAAGGTGAAGCACAGGGTACACTGTACCTTCTCTGAGGGTAATTCTCCGTCTTAGACTGGGATAGGAGTAGTGCTGGCAATGAAGAGAGGAGGAAGAAGAGGTAATGAAAGAGATTGTGTACAAAATGGCCATCCTTTCTGAAACCAACCCTGAAAAGCCTGATATCCAAGGAGTAGAAAAACCTTTTTTTTTTTTCTCTGCTCAGTGTCTCTGTGAGAAACCTGTGAGGCAGGGATTTTTGTTAATTATTTTTGCAGAAGGGAGCAGGGAATAAAAAATAAGCAAAGATCACACCCTGGTAGAATGGCAGGTCTGTGCTAGGGCCGCTTATCTGCAGAAGACCGTTTTGCTTTAAGCAGTGGATATGTTCTTTGCTATTGACTGGAGAGTGAAAGTGAAATATAAGTACTATAAATGACCCGAGCTGATGAAGTATTAGAATTACTGACTGAGCCAACCAAATCTGTGCTTCTCCTCCACCCCAAGGTCCAAATAAGGAGTCCATTGTGAAAACAGTTGAAAGTATTTTTATCAATAATTTAATGCCTCACAAAAATAGACTTATATTTGGTCCCTGCTAGGTGCTCTTAGTCCCTCAACAGACGGATGTCAGTGGCTGTGGTAAAAAATGCTCTTCCAGATCATGTAGATTGTTATTGCAAAAAAACCCAGATTCTTGTAAGATCCTCTCAACCTAAACCTATTTATAACCTCACGAAACCAGATTATCCTCACAACATGCTAAGCAGTAGTATATTTGGTTATGCTTTGGTAAGTTATGTACTGAAGTAGAACAATATTATGCCATTTGATCACGGTAAAATTTCATGTGTAGTTTCCTGTCGAAGACTTATACGGAACTATCAGAAACTTTGAAGCATCCATTTCCATCCTCTCACCTTTTTCAAAAGTAATTTTTTTCCTTAAAAGATTTTTTTTTTCCACAGTGAGTCCTGGAATATTCTCCTTTCATCATCCAAACGACCATTTTTTACAAAAAATATTTTCTTCTTTCTAAAATGAGAAAGGCTTGTGAGGGGGAGGAAGGGAATTTTTATTTGTAAGAAATAATTTATTTGAGTTTTATTCTATGAATGACAGTGAAGTGTTGAGGCTTGGGGTGGGAACTAAGGAGACATTTCTTCCCAGCACTGCTTCCTTGTCAGCATTACCCAGCACTGAAGTTGATCATAGAAGGAAATGGAATTTCTGACACATTTTCAGCCTACAAAATTTCAGTCAATTTTTTCCCTTAACTTTCCAGCCACCTATAGCAACATTTGGCAAGTGTATTCTGTTTTGATTTTCACTGAACTATGTCACAGAGCCTAAATATGTAAATGAATTGGATAATCCTGAACATGTATTCTGATCTATTAAGTCTATTATTCTTTACATTCCACCATGACATAATTTTTCTCTCCTTCCCTGTATTGCAGCTAGCAAAAAGTCTTAAGCATTGATAAATGTGAAATGGCTTCTTATCTTAATCACCTAGCTTTTTTTCAGCCCTGCATCTTCTGTAAATTTGTGTTTTAACCATACTGAGTGGAGGAAACAACTAACCCATGAGTATGTTAGGTTTTCCTGTTCTAAGCAGGTTTGAAACCAATTAGTTTGTAAAGCAATGAAACCACAACAGTCAAAGCCAAAAACATGTTCAATTGGAGAACAAGCACTACTTCTTACGGATCGATTCCAAGAATGTTTTTGCTTTGTGTTACCTGACTGTTGTACAATATCAGCTCAGTTATACATAGGTTTCCAGAGAATAAGTTTTCTGCTTTCCTCTATAACCAATATTAAATTTCAAAATAAAAAAAAACCCAGAGTACCTCACAAATTAAACACAACATATCAAATATTATCTAAATATTTGTTGATAAAATATATTGGCTATCAAACCCCTTTTTTGTTCAATGTTATCTATCGTATTTATTCTGCTTGATTAAACTTGTGTTTACAAAAATGTCCATTTTAAAGGAAAGTCTATAAATGGTCCCTTTCTGTAATAAGGAGTTTTAACACAACTCTGAAGCCCAGAACCATGCAAAATGTGGAGGTTAAAACCAGGAAATGCTCCTCTGATTTCTGTGTTATGACTAACAAGTCTGATTCAGAACAAAACTGATTAACAGTTTGTCATCACAACAACTTTCAATGGAATGTTCTGTGTTCAATTACGTTTCAAACGGCTCATGCTCTGGTCTGAAATCCAAGAAAATGCTATCACAGACAGCTGGTCTTTAAAACATTCTTCTGTCATTAGCTTTAGATTCTTATGTGTAATCAGCAACAGTTTTTTTATCCCAGTTTTTTACTCCACCAATATGCATCAAGAGTCAAATACAGAGCAGAGCTATTGAGATACTGAGCAATCTTATCAGTGATATCCATCACTAAAGGTAGAAGGGTTTAAAAAAAATAATCGTGCTTTTTATCTTCTTTGATTTCTTCAAATATCAATTTCCAGGAAAATGAAGAAATGTTACAGTATTATGACTGTAACAAGATTTTTGCATTTCTGCGACTGTGGTTTATCTGCTTTTAGTTTTACACATACACAAACTGTTATGTGAACCAGAGACAACAGAGTCACTTAACAAGACCTTATTTTGTGTGAATAAAATATATGCTGTGATTCAGGCTTGGAAGGATAAGAGGTTTGAAAGTTTTCAGTAAAAGACTGAAAGGAAAAGTGAAGACACTGTGATAAGATCTATATACATGATGCTACTGCTGCTAACAGGTTAACACTTCCCTTCCTGCAGATATCACACTCACACTCACATACAGAGCGAAGTGCTAATGTGTCTAAATACATTATTTTAATTAACTGCTCACAAACACTGCGCAGGCCTCTGACAGGCTCCTAATATTTGCAGCACATGCATGACCTTCTTAGCAACAGCAACTGGATCTGGCGGCCAAATTCTGGTGAGCATAGGTTATATGTGCCTTATAACCCTTGCAAGCACAGGATGCTTTCCACATGTAAATATGCTGGTGGGAAAGGGAGCTCTTGTGGGATGCTACAAGCAGGAATGTGCAAGACATGGGTGAAGCCTTGGATGCACTAGGGGAAGGTGGTTATTCTAATATCACAATGCTAGTGGAAACTCTTCGAGCTCTCATATTTCTGTTGCTGTGGCATAAAACTGGAAAAAAGACTTTTGCTCACACACAAAGCTGGTAAAAAATTTGTGTTTCTGAGTCTTATTATAACATGTCCAAAGCTGAAACAGGCACAATAAACTCCAGTACTTTCTTTGCAGCTAGCTGTTGTCAGTGGTCTCTTGGCATGGCCCAAATCCGATAAGTATGGGTATGGAATGAATGTGGGAAAAACATGTACTGAGGCATGTGTTTGGTACGTTTTGGGTCAGCTGGAGAATATGCCATACACAAGGCTCCACCACTGACTAGGAGGTTTTTGAAAATAGGGTACCATTAAACGACATACTTCCCAACCTCGGTTCAGTCCTTGACCTCTTTCTTTCCCTGTTGTACCTCCAACTGTCTAACCAGCCAACAGGCACAAGAGAGGTTGTGGTGCTGCAGTGCAAATGCATGAGCTACAGCCTGATTCTGGTGGGAACAGGAGGAAGGAGTCATCTCAGTCTGCTTCTGTGATACTTGACAACTGTTTCAGGCAGCCTGAGGTATGAAAGGACTGAGGCAGTTACTTGGCAGGAGAAATGAACTAATCAAAAGAAGCACTGATTTTCCTCTGCTGCTTGTACAGTTAATGTTTCAGATTTTGTACAAAGACTCCCACGGCAGCCAGAGCATATCTCTCTCTCTGTATATACATATATATATCTGTAAGTATGTGGGGGGGGTTGTGTGTATAGGAAACAGTCTGCCTGAGACACCCTTTTTGTCTGTGAAAGGAAGTGTTTGAATTAGAAGGAGATTCTTCCAAGGATAAAGCATCAGGGACAAATTTATACATAGCAGTAGAAACTGCTCTCTGAACTTCATATAGGAAGGAGTCTGAGATGCAGATTTTATAAACAGACCCCTTTGGATCTCTGAAGAGAGGATTTGAAAAGTCAAACACAGCCAGGCCATGCCTATAAAAGTAAAAATTACACTACCCAGAGCCTTTTAAGAAAGATACTTATTTCAAACATCAGAGTACTATGGCTGTTACTCTTTTTCTTTCTCTATCTCTCTGTCCATGCAGACACAGTTTGGCAAAACTAACCCCTGGCTATAGATGCTGTTAGAGATTTTATCCATGACAGCTGTAAGACCCATGGCTGAAACCTTCAGTGAGATGGTAAATCACTGATGGTTGTTGCTGAGCAGTAAGACAGGCAAGTCAGATGTCCAGAGACAAAGACTCCTTCCCTTTGCATAGCAAAAGGAATGAACTGGATGGGCCAGGCACTATTTGCCCATCACTTAAGGAACAATTTGGGTGACTGTTCTTCCATTAGTGGAATAAATGAAATTAATTCCCTGAAAATGAATAGATTGCCAGAAACAGACAGTTTTGCAACCTGGTTTGGGTAGAAACTACTGACAGCAAAAGACAAAAGATGCTGGAACTGTCTGCCCAAGAGGAGGGCCCTCCTGGGAGGAGGATGTAGGATCCTGAATGCTACTTACTGTTTGCAAAAGGATTGGAATGTTCTAGGACCTGTTGGGATGAGCGATGGCAAGATGAAACAAGGTGGCAAACAACAGTAGTGATGTCTGGCAGTAGTCAGTGAAGTGACAACATCACAACTATAAACAGCAGGTGCCAGAAGAGCTGTCATAGAAACTGTTTTTATGGTCAGCATCATAGCAAGGAGTTTTGTTCTTATCTTTATTGCATAGGCCAGAGTTGTGAGTTTCACCCGCAATACAAAGAGTTTGATTTAACCCTTTTGAGCTCAGTTTGCAAATGGTCATGTATGAGTGCCCTGAGAGTGTTTATGAGTCTCTGGGTGCGTAGCTGGGCTCCCAAGCATCTATGCTTTAACTGTCCTAAGAAATAGGCAATGACTACATAAACATTTCTGTGCTTTGCCTCCAAATCACTTAAAACCAGGTAAATAATTCCTTGTGTAAATGTGTAATTAAGAGTTTAAATTAAAAGATGATACTTACACAGGAAGAACTCTTGGTAGGATTGGCAAGGAGTGTAACAACCATTCCTGGGAGAAAAAAAGATTTGAGCCATGTTTCTTTACTGCCATTGTCATATGTTTGGCACTAGTATCTCTACTCCTGGCCATGACAGAACCAGTGAGGGTATTGTTGCAGTACTGACTTTTCTGTGATGCTGCCAGTGACTCTGTAGGCTGTGGAGCAGAATGACATAATTTGCAGAGGGTAAAAGGTGCTGCAAATTCCATTTTCCTTTCTCACTTGCTTTGTTTTGTTTCCAGGTGATTGGGTTGGGCAGCATAAATTCAAAACTGGTTGGGAAGGATGCAGCTAAAGTCTGTGGTGTCCCTGAGTTTTATTGATCATGCCTATACTCTATGTCTTTGTTTATCCAAAGTACTGGCCATGCCATGGAGCAGGAGATGAAGTCATGAAATAAACTCTGATGAAACACCAGGACCTATGAGTAATTCCCAGTCACCATCAGAAAGGCTTTCTTTCACAGTCCCTCCAAACCAAACTACTCTGCTTTTCCTAGCACAGTGGGAGCTAAAGACGCCATAGGTAAACACAGCCAGAGTTGGAGATACATCCCTCCTGACTCCCGAATCAGATCACTTTAACATATCACTAGTTAGACTTGAAAATTCTAGTGCACATCACCTTTTTAGTCTGCGAGGCACTTGGAGAGTATATACATGACTTGACTGTTGCTGTGTCCTGACAGCTTCACCAACTCACAGGAGGAGCCATTAGCAAACCTGACAAAAACTTCACAGTTCTTCAGGGGGAACATAACCACTTTCCTTTACATTTGGGTTGGGTTTTTCTTTGTTTCACTAGAGGTATTTCAAAGAAAAGAAAATATTACAAGTGTTCCAATAGCTTCACTAACTGCTGCCTCTCCTCCAAAAGACAGCAAGGGTTAAGGATGCACGGCCCTGACCACTTGACAGATTTGGCATGCTACAGCCAACAGCTGGTGGAGGCAGTTAATTAGCCCTGCACCCTACTCAAAGTTCAGCCTTTATTGACAGGGAAAAGCAGGCTGCACCAGCCCGCTTCCCTCTTTAAACTAACAAAGGCCTGTGCCATCAGATTACCTTGGCAACATGCCATGGCATCCGTGTCATTTGCCTGCCTGAGCTTTGCCATGGCAACAGGAAAGCTAACCTTGCCAAAGCAGCATCTGGTCTATGGGTGGCAGATTACCAGCCAAACAGATTTACTAGCTGCAAAGTGCTGCTGACTGCCCTGAGAAAAGAGAGGAAGGGGGAAATCTTGTGACAAAAAGATGGTTATCCATTTTAATTTTTCTTTCTTAGCAAAGGTTTCCAGAGGTCCAGCTGCTGATGCGTGGATAGAACATGTCTTTATTCTTTCTGGGTATGAAAGCCATTAAACAAATTATGCTTTATCTTAGCCACAAGGTCCTCTGGGCATTACAGAATCAAAAGTCTTTGTGGAGGACAAGTTTCTATTATGCAGTAACCATGCTGGTCTTGACAGAGCACTGCTGGGTTTTCATTTCACTTTATCACATACATTTTGTTGTGTTGACACTAGAGATATGCGTGATCCAAAAACCATGGATCCAACTGCTCGTAAACTGAAGGGAAAACCAGATCTGAATGTCAGCATCCCATTTAGTTCCAATGGCCTATAAAACTCAAGGACAGGCAGTAGAAGTTTCTTAAAGAGTGTGAGAGTTTTCCAGTGGACTGTCTGTTCTCAGTAGAGACCAAAGCTTCTGGATTCATAGAAGTCAGAGAAATAGACTGTAGGCAGTGCAAAATTGGCTCCATCTCTACAAAATGACCCTTGAAAGCAAGCCATGTTGTAGAGGAAGGCCAAAAAACCAGTGGCAAACACCCAATAATTCCTCTGTTTTGGGAGAAGATTCCTTTCTGACTCTACCCCAGTCAGTCAAGGAATCACAGAATCACAGAATGGTAGGGGTGGGAAGGGCCCTCTGGAGATCGTCCAGTCCAACCCCCCTGCTAAAGCAGGTTAGCCTAGAGCAGGGTGCACAGGAACGCGTACAGGTGGGTTTTGAATATCTCCAGAGAATGAGACTCCACAGCCTCCCTGGGCAGCCTGTGCCAGGGCTCTGTCACCCTCACAGTAAAGAAGTTCTTCCTCACGTTCAGGTGGAACTTCCCGTGCTCAAATTTGTGCCCCTTTAACACTGAGCTGCTGTGACAAAGACATACTAATCATATTGTCAAGAAATATTTGAATGCAAAAGTAATATGATTACTACTATGCAACATGGAGCGAAAGAACAAAGTTCCTTCCCAGTCCCTCCTGGGTGGTTAGTACAGCTCTGAAACATGACATTTCTCTGAAGCAACAAATGCGATCAAGGAAAATAATGATAATCTCATTTCAGCTCTTCTTACAAACCTAAGCTTCTTCTCATAAACTTTAATTTCTCACTCCAGGATGTCCCTATCCCAGTTTCTGGTTCTGCAGCCTTTATGCACTGAAGGACTTAGTGAAATGAGTAGTGGTAGCTACAGATGGAGCAGAGAGAAGCTGCTGCAGCAGTGGGAAACTTTGCTTCAGGTTGGAAAGCAAGGTTGGTCATCAATGCTTTACACACAGCAAAAAATTCCATAAAACGCTTTAGACAGTCAATGGTCTAGTTGTTTCTCTTCCCTTAGGTTTGGGATTCTGAGGGATAAGGGATGCATTCAGAAGACTGCGAATGCACATGTCTCAGTGTCACACAGAACTATGCTATGCTGAGAGCAGAATGAATAGCTAAATCTGGACAAAATAAATTGGATAGATAGCACATACTTGAAAGACTCTTGGCAGACGGATAGCCTTACAGATCAGAACATAAATAACTTGAGAGTTCACATCTTGCATCTACATTGGCAATGATTGTAACAAAAAAAGCGGAACAAAATAAACAATCAAAAATAAATCTTTGGTCTATAAGCCTTTTAAAACTCAGTATGTAGAAGGATGATGCAAAATGGACCTACGTCGCTTCACCACATCATATTGTTACCCAAATATTCATGCCTGTACACTGACCTACGGTTCAGTGTTGTAGTTTGTTGCACTGTATCCATCTCCAGCACTCACACGGTCATTACTTAATACCACCTCACACCATTTGATGTCCTTGTCTGAAGCTAAAGGCAACACCACCATGATAGGGGGTCATTCTTGTTCATAGGATAGATGAAAGCACAGAGAACCGTGCAACCTCCCCAGATTCACAGAGTAAATTTCACCAGAGTGAGTAATGGGCCATGTCCTCTTTCAGCTCTGCATCTTAACTATTATTTGTACTACCTTTCATCCTTTCTGGTTCTTCTGCTCATATTACACACATGCTCTTGCAGTAGAGATCAAAGACCTGAAGCTAAATCCTGCAGCTCCTCTGTAGCTGACACAGGGACAGAATCCATATTGACTTGCTGCTGCACTGGCTGAAACAAAAGCTGAGGCAGGCATAAGACACCAAGCTGAGGTCAAGGAGGAGCAGCAAAGAGAAGAGGAGCTTGAATGTCCCTGTGAGGATCAGTTGCTCCAGACCCCGAGGGATCAGCTGTGCCAAAAATACAGCTGCCACTGAGCGGAGCTTGATCTGGCAGCCTGGAAGTTTCCAGAAGAACTAGCCTAGTGCCTGGAAGCTTCCAAATGGAACCAACCTGGTGGTCTAGACACTGTGAAGGGGTGAAGATCTGGGGTGCTGTGGGTTCTGTCTCACTGCATGCCCTGAGGAGCTGCTATTGGACATGGCCTCCTTGAGTACACTGACTCTCAAAGGAGCCCATGGCATGGCTAACTGAGCACCTGGCACAGTAAGTGTGTCTCTAAGTGAGTGTTTTTGCCTCAGTTCTGCACATTTTTCCCCTTTAATTTGACCAGCTGTCCCCAATGAGAAGTAAATTGACTGTGGCTTGTATATGACTAGCTGCTTCATGAAGTCACGAGCTTGACAGAGGCTTCGTCCTACATCTGCTGTGGCACTCACCACAAAGATATATCCCTCGACCAGACATCTTGATATTTCCTTGCCCTGCCAGGAAGAGAAAAGTACAGAGTCCTTCGACAAAAGAGTCCTGTCATTTTATATAATTTGTGGTCAAAATTTAGGGATCAGCCACACTGATGAAAAACCTTCTGACTCCAGCCTCTGGTATGTTCGTGACTCCTTTCCAGATCCCAGACTTTTACAACATCAGGATTTCTGTATGTGAAAGGCATCTGAGGCTGGCTGAGCACATCTGGGTTTTTTTCCTCTTTTCAGTAGTAATCAAAAAAAAAATTCAGTGAAGTAAAAAATATTGCAATAGTTTCCCCCCTGTCTTTTAGCTAATGGGTGTTACATTACAAACTGGTGGTTGGAAATTTATCAAAACACGTTGAGGGTACTAGAGCAGTTCCACTGAGTTCTCCAACCTTTGCTCAAAAAGACATTGATGCCAGAAGCTGAGGTTGCCCCATGGAAGATGTGATGCCTAGGAAGCAAGATGGGACACCCAAACACAACACGCTGGTCCTTATTTTGGAAAAAAGACATTCATGTTAGTGCCTAAAGCAGAACTGGGTTCTTTCTGGATCACTTACCTTCAGTCTCTAGTACAAAACCTCTTGTGCTCAATAAGGAGAGAGTTCTGTCAATTTCTGTAGCCTTTGACTTGTGCCCTGGTAGTTAAGATCCATCTCTTACACATGAATTCTGTAAAATACTAATCAGTAGGTTATCATTTGAACTCTTAATTCAATGTCAGGGTGTTCAAAATAGCAGATAACATTGTGTCTTCCAGAGAAGTGTATTGTTTGCCAGCATGGTGGAGAGCTGCTCAATTTAGTCCTAAAGTGATAGCTGTACTATGGTGGAGCAGAAGAAATAGCAACTAGAATCTGCATCACTATGCAGATCACTATTTTGTTCGCCTCTTTCCAAGACCTACCTGTACCCATAATATTTTTGTGATAAAATGAGAGAAGGAAGCACACAGACTTCTGGTTTAGTGACTTCTCTGTGATCGGAAGTATGTGCATTGCATATGTGCTTCAGAGGAGTGGAATTGATCTAGAACTTTGTCACCTCAAATATAGAATAATAGAATCATAGAATGGTAGGGGTTGGAAGGGACCTCTAGAGATCATCTAGTCCAACCCCCCTGCTAAAGCAGGTTAGCCTAGAGCAGGTTGCACAGGAATGCATCCAGGCGGGTTTTGAATATCTCCAGAGAAGGAGACTCCACAACCTCTCTGGGCAG
>VZSC01004086.1:315890-333314 GCA_013398225.1 Steatornis caripensis
GCAGTGAGCGAGCGGCTGCGTGGTTCTTTGGTGCCGGCTGGGCTCAAACCACGACAGATGCCTACTCAGAAACCAATGGTTAGGAATCTGTGTCGTTGAAAAGACAGTATGAAATCAGAAAAATCTATGTATGTCATGCTTAAGCATGTCCATCTAAGTAGGAGCATAAATACCTAGGAAAGGAGTAACTTGTCCAGTATAAATTACCATCCTCTCATGACATAATGCTGAAGGCTCTGCATCTAGTACTGATGTTCAGGTTAATGAAGAAATACTGGACCCTTGCTCTTTCTTCTTAAGTGACATTAAAATGTCACTTTTTGCTTTCAATTTTGTTAGATTTTTCTCTATCTTTGATAGAATCTCCAAATTTCTTACAAGATTCTCCTTGGAAATAATTCACTGGTGTTGAAAAATCAAATATTTGAATTTGACAGAGATCAGTATTCTGGTTGCTCTTAATTTCTAAAGTGTCTAGCTTTGTTACATTATCTGACCTTTGCAGTCAGAGCTTTCTCCATCCCCCACTAACACTTAGATGGTATTGTCTTCTTCAAAGGCGGACAACAAGGTAAACATATATATACATACTTCTCATAGTAACAGACAAAACATTCCGAGATGATACTATCTCCTGACATTCATCCCAGTAACTAGTGTCTACTAATAACTAGACAATCCTTGCTGCATTTTAGTTGTACTATGCCTATCACAGCACCTGCTTAAAGACCCAAGACTTCAGTACTGAATTTCTAAAGAGATGTGGGAGGTAATAGTTTCCAGGTCAGGACAATTAGCAAGATCCTACCTAATTAATTAGTTTATCTGTAATTTTGTCATATTCACTCTGTGCCTTCAGAGCTCTTGATCTGCAGGGTGCTCCGGGAGAAAGGTTTTTTCTCATTAGAGAGTCACAAGTTTTGCTTTAGGTACTCTGGGCTGTGCAAGAAGAGGCGCATTACAGTGGTAGGTGATGTTCTTTATTAGGAGCTAATGCACTTGTACAAACAAAATTGCCTGTGCAGCTGGGTGAGGAAAGGTTGCCCATTGCTCATTTGGGGCATATTTACCAGGTAATTTCAGGCTCCGAATCAGACCATTAATTTGATTGTGTCCCAGAGTACCTGAAGTCAAAGCCTTGGCCTCTTATAACCAAACGGAAAGAGGGAGATATTTCCAGAAGGCAATTATAAGCACTTGCTTTTGTTGCTACAGCTAAGCAGAGTGAACCTCCCTCCCTTGGCCTTACAGATTTCATAAAGTTTTGTGGAAGTCTCTGTAGATCCTGCCAAAGATGGAAAGGAAGAAGCTCAGACATCTGATAAGGGGTAAGACCATACTTGCCCACCCAAGCTTCTGACAGAGGAGTGTCCGCTCCATGTGGCATGCGTGATACGTAAATGGTTCCCATTACCAGAGGGCATGAGGATTGTTGTAATTACAGAAGCACAGAGTTGCTGAGGTGCGAAGGGATCTCTTGAGATCATCTACTACAAATCCCCTGCTCAAGCAGGGTCAGCTTACATTTACTTCCACTTTTTGTTTGGTAACCAATTTTAATACTAAAGTCCTTTGATTAAATCTGGGAGCACTAAACATACAATCATACATTTGCAAGATCAGGTTCTTAAAAATATGTGCTGTGTCCCAGACAATTTGCGGTCATCTTTAGGAAAGGGGATGAAATTTTTGGGGAGGGGAAGAAAAAAAATAAAGAAGAGAAGAGGGAAAATGGAAAATCTGAGAGCACATTTCACTCCTGTTTTCTAATAAAACCAACAAGCAGGTAAGCTTTTTAACTAAAATTACTACAGATACTCCCTCACTGCTTAATTCCCTTACTGCTTAACTAAGCCTGGAAATTCCTTTCTAAAATTCTTTTAAGGTAGTTGCTCTTTTAAGTTTAGGAAAGACAGATCGCTGCAGCTGTGGTGGTTAGTCTGTGTCTTGCTTTCCTAGTTCTTCTCCACAAAGGTGAATATTCTTGGGTTTGCTTATATTTTTCATAATTTTTTCAGAATACTATGTTCTCACATTCACCATGCCGTGTAGCTTGACCAAGGAAAATAGAGCACTCCACTTCCATTCTTTCATGTTGTGTACTTAGCCTCTATTTGTGTAAAAAGGTGTGATGTATGGGTGGTAAGAGAGAAGAGACTTTTTAACTGAGATTTTATTTTTTTAATATATAAAAGCTTTTATCGTTGCTTAATTTGAGCTAAGTAGGAGCTAATAGATCAAGGAAGCCTAGAGGATCCTGTTGTTAAATAAAATATACAAAGCTTGAAGTTAATAACTATTTTTATAACACGCTACTACTGAAAGAAATAATGAATCTTTTCAGCTAATTCCCTAACCTTTATTTTAGGCACATGAATAAGATTGTCAATTTAAAAATAATGTTTAGCCTCCAACAAATTTCCTTCATACCACTGGGAGCTGATAGGTGCTTAGCATGTAGAAGGAACGGGTGATTTATTCAGGTGCCTAAAACCATAATCCTGTAAAGATTTATAGTTTTAAAATCAGGTTTAAGACTTCATTGTGCATTCCAGAGCTCAGTTTTTAAGTTCTTGTTTTCAGTATGCTGGCTTTTTGATTAACTAATTGGTTTAATTTTCCTTTGCTACAAGTTTGCAATATTTAATGCATATAAGATAGTCCATGATAAATAACTGCAATTTTATTAGTTGAATAGTTGGAAGGACATGACTGATAAGTAAGATGTCACATAAATCAGTAGCAAAAATGACCGACTTTGAAGGCCAAACATATCAAAGCCTTAAATCTCTCCATCTTCTATAGATTTATTTATAAATCAATACACAAATCAGAGCTGTGAAGTTAAATCCAAGAATAATTATCTTTAGATCAAATTGTCTCAAAACACTGCAAAATAGCCAGAACTTTGTGAACAAATTGACTTGTATATTGTTTTGTATTCTACCACACTACAGACTAGTTTGAAAACAGGTCTGTTCATGTAAAAGCAGCCATATTGCTGTCATTTATATTGGAGTGGTGAAGTAACTCAGCAATCCAGTGTAATTCCATAATAAACATAGAAATGTCAACGTATTTTTAAAACATTTAAGGGGAATGTTATTTGTTCTACAGGAAATCTTCCCCTCGCTTCCATGTGTGTGTTTTACTGAATGTCAGTAACAAAGCAGAAATTCTTGGTACAGAGATGATCTTTTTGTGGGCTGTTCTCTTGCCTTTGATTTCTTTCCTTCACAACCCCTACTTTAAAAAATCAATGTCTAGTTGAATGCCTGAGCTATGCATTTGAGAGATACTTTCCATCCCCTGTAAAGCAGGGATTTTTTTTTTTTTTTGAGGTCAGATATAAAGGGGGAAATAGAAGTTTGCATGCCAGATTCTAGCTGCCTTAGTGGCAAAGTAAGATGGGTTAAATCAAACCACACTAAGCCTGATTAATATCATTAAAAGGTAGGAAAGTATTGTTGTCAGCCAGTGGAAAAACGCTGAGACAAATCATGCGCAAAGATAATCTTACTGGTGGTGTGAGTACTCAGAATTTCAAAAGAAGTAAAAGTGGTGATGAATATTTCTGAAAGTCAGCCCATTTGTGCATTTCCTATCATCACACAAAAAGCTTGGGCAAAAGCAGATCTCCTGGATCTTATGCCTACATTTTATGTTCTGGCATTAGCTTTTTCTGCAGTTGTTAACCCATGTTACTAGAGTTGGAAATGAAAAGTCTTAATTTCACTTTCTACTGGTTGTACTTCAAAATTAAGTTTGAGCTTTTTGTACTCAGCATCTCTTGCTGACAAATGAAATGCTCCCTCCTAGTTGTTTTATGATATTTTCTTAAACAAACAAAAAAATCTCAAAATTCCAACAGAACCCAGCTCCGAGATTTTAAATGGTAAGATGTTTCACAGCATAAAGGTCTTAACCTGTTTAGGAAGGAAATGCACAAAGAGCAGTGGTATGTTTGTGATGCTCACAGGAACAAGTCAAGCTTCTATGACTATCCAACAGCCCTTTCTTATATAAATGGATTTCACAGAAAATAAATTTGTATTTTCTGCAATTTGTTATTACCATTTCCTTTGTACAGTTCATGAAATGTTCTGACACAAAAATGCATTGCACTGCCAGCTGTAAGACCACTCGGGATGGAGAATGCATCTCAACATAATGGAATATTGGTAAGTGAGTGAATCTATGTAGGAGAACATCGCTTTGCCTTTCTTCTCTCACTGCTGTTGTTCATACCAAGCCCTAAGCAACGTCTAATACCTTTTACATCAACTCTAGAGTTAAAAGGGAAAAGCAGTCTAGAATCTGCTTAAATTGCAAATGTAACTCACTTAGCTGATGTATAAATACTCCAAGATAGAGGCCATCAAATGCAGCAGGCAGAGAAATATGGTATCTTGGATTGATATTTCTGCCAAGTTCCAGGGAAGTAACCCTACCTATAGAGATGATTCAAATTGGAACTCAAGGCAGAAAATATGCTTTTCCACTAATCCCACTGTTTCCTTTCTGAGGATGAGAGGTTTTGTTCTGATGCACATTTAATGACACTTAACAGTTTAGGGTTTCTCCCCAAAGCTGAACGTTTGTTCACACACTAGGACTTGAAAGAACAATGCTACTTAGTGAAGCCTACCATAATGCATGTATGGATCTGGGATAGGCATTCTGGATGCTAAATTTGTAATTCGGTTTATAATTACAAATTTCTATTCTTTAAGTGAAAGATAAAGTAGGTGCAAGGGCCACTTAACAGCAGCCTTATGGCATCTGTATTTGCTGTGTGTTCTCACTTGTAATTTCTGAGACATTTACCACATCATTAACAGGGACTCTGAATAAATTCCAATGAACAGTGGAAATTTCTGGTAGAACTGACAAACTTCAGAGAGCATGAACCTTGAGCTCAGGTGATGGGGAATGCTGGAAGTTTTAAGCTTATAGTCACAGTTATTCTTCAGTAGCATCTAATTT
This sequence comes from Steatornis caripensis, assembly GCA_013398225.1. Taxonomy (NCBI): domain Eukaryota; kingdom Metazoa; phylum Chordata; class Aves; order Caprimulgiformes; family Steatornithidae; genus Steatornis; species Steatornis caripensis. Next base: position 320,877 of record VZSC01004086.1, read on the forward strand.
TCCAGAGAAGTAAATTCCTTTAAAAATATTCACAAATTTATGTGACTCATAAAGAACTTCAACTTCAAACCTCATAAGTTTACTGAAGGCCTCGTTTTCAAAACTTCAAAGAGTTTTGGGTATCTTCATCACTAAGGGAAGAAAAATATAAGATGGAGCATTGAGAAATAAAAGCACTCTGCTCTGATGAATTGAATGTTTTTAAAAGACGCCCCTGAAGGGTGAATGGATTGTATTTTTGTCCACAGTGGGAAGTCACAGATTATTGCACCTATTCCATTTCCTATGTTGCTACAGTACCTGGTATAATTTTTCTTCAGAAATGAAAAAAAAAGCTTAGCAGATTATTGTTCAATTCAAATTGCTGACATAGTCTTCTCCTGGCTACAGTACTTGCAACTGACAATTAAATGGAGAATACTAGAAGTCCTCATCTTTGCACCAGTTGAGGCAGGAAATAAGAAAGGATCTGCAAGTGGGCAGTGATCTTGCAGAGCTCCTGTCATTAGATTTCCTCAGATGGAGATGAATTATTTTACCTTTCAAGCCTAGAGTTTGTTGCAGTTGAACAATGGAAAACAATGTTACAGGCAATCTTTGTTTACACAGTCTCTAGGAACACAGAAAGACACGAATATATGTTTAAAAAAACAGAATGATGCTTAAAAAAATTGTAGAGTGTTGAAAAGAATGCTGGCTGTCCCATGAAATGTAAATGGTGGTTGGACTCTTCATATTCCACATGAAGCATATACATTTAAGAAATTTCAGTCTCTACCACAAGACATATAAACGGTCGCTAAGCTTGTCTTCACTTGTGCATTCTTTAGAGATAATATCTTATTAAAATTATCAATCCATTTCTCTTTTCTGTTTACATCCTGATATGTATACAGTCGAGCTATGTGAATAATAGATTCTTCAATTCTCCAGCTACACTAACAAATACTTGAGTTTCTGGCAAACATTTTACTTGTCAAAAATAAATATATTAATTTCTCAAAACTTTGTTTTTATACCAAATTTTGGTCACCTAGGCTGAAAATAATAATTTTAATGCATTTAGTTAAATGTTCAAATAATATTTTGATACTTTCTGTATTTTGGTCTAAATTATTGAGGTTAATTATTAACTCTTCATTTTCTTTGGAAAACAGCAGTTAGGTTCCAAAACCTGTTTAGACATGGAAGACTATAAATCACATCCTTAGCCTGTATGCTACTTATTTCTTTACCTAGACTATGTAAGTTAACCATACAATGAGCATGTCATGTTACGCAAAATGAAACACCAAATTTGAGCTGAATTTGCTACTAGTTTTTGTTGCTTTCAAACTCTATTTTTCAGCAACTAGATGATTCATTGAAAAAAATGTCCTGTTACTCTAATGCAATAGGATGTGAAATCCAGCCTGGGTGAAACAATGCATTTCCTTTTTCCTTGTCCTCTTTCCACTTCTAAGTCTTGCTCTGGGGTATCCTAGGAATGTTGCTGTGGGACATGTTTAGTCATTTGCCAGCTGAATGATAATTGTTTCCTATCTCTCTAAGCCTTGAGTTCCATGCATCCCTCCTCCTCCCTGTGTCCTGGATTGAAGCTCTGAGCTTCCTGTGAGGTCTCTGCAATAACCCCAAGGGCCTCTTCTGCCACCATATGTATGTAATCACAAACTGAAAACCTTTCTGCTTCTTAAAACACAAGGTAACTATCTACCAACTCGCACTGAAAAGAGTTCAGATACATCCCTCTACTCATTTTTCTAATTATCCTTTTATGCTTGCTTTTTTTTTTTGGTCACACACATTGATATTAAGGTAATGAAGGATTAACATTCAGTAAATCAGGTGAAGGTTCCACCTTAGTAACTTAACAGCATGCCAGAACTTTTCCATATTAAGAAACATGCACCAATGCATACCAAAACCAGTTTAACTGCCCAACTGTAAACCAGGGGAAGCTACATCTACACTGGTAGGCAGAATCTAAATTATTTTAAGTCTATCTATCTTATTCACACTCACCTAAAGTTGTATTAATGCATTTGCAGTTCAAGGACATAAGAGTTCTAAGAGCTCTGAATCATAAGCAGCTCTGTCTGAACCAACTCAAGGACCCACAGTCATCTTCAAGGGCCTTCTGGAGCCTTGCATCTTATTGCAAGGGTGTTTTTGTTGCTCATGAAGCAGTTGCAGATCCGCTGCAGTTGATAGTCTGATGTTGGAAAGTGGCCAGAAAAAATAAAATCAAACTGGTAATAATTTAAGCTGAAAAAAATTGCTGAAATAAAAACTGATGGTTCATTTGCTTCAAAAAACCCTCAAACATGCTGCAGTGAGGGTGGAGCATCATTGGACCATCTCTCCCACCTGGGTTGGGATCCCTATGGGATATATCTGTGTGTGAGACATGCCAAAATAAACACCATTTTTACTGGAAACAGAATCACTTTTGTTTTCATGCGGCAGTTAAAATCAACTATCTATCTAAAATGAACTTAAAATATTAAACTAATTTACAGTCTGGCCAAACAAATGCACATTTTAAACTTACAAATGACCTGGGTTTTATTATTTTATTATTTTATTATTTTATTGATTAAGTGATAGATCAAGATATTATTATTATAGTTGTTGTTATTGTTATTATTATTAATCTTTACCACTATTTTTGCCACTGAATGAAGTAACAGTAGTATGCTTCCAATTTGTAAATGTAGGTCAATGTAATACAACCAATCTAGGCAAAGCTTTGACCTGTTCATTCCAAGATACACAGAATAAATTACTTAAAAGAAAAATCTAATCTATAAAATATGAATTCCTAATTTAAATCAATGTTAAAAATGTTACATTAAGTATCCCTCAAATCTAGGAACATTTCTGGATTTCATCTTGGGAAAAAAAGGATGTGGTTGTGAGGACAACATTGTCCCCAGAAAACTGAGATTACAGAGTTAAACTCTGATCCAGCACAGACTGCCTCTGCGAGAGACCTCAGACAAGTGAGGCTGAGCCAGACTTTAAATGACCTCAACTTCCATTTCTTCTCTATTCAAATTATTGTAACCTGAAGTAACAGGGAGGTGGCGGTTTTTTGGTTGGTATTGTTTGCTTGTTTATTTCCCCTACAAAATGTATGCATCTCATTTAAGATCTTATATAAGGCTCGCATTTTAAGACATGCTCCACACTACCACTGTGACTAAGAAAAAATTTCACTGGAAGTGGGCAAAATAATGATTTCCCCATCAACTACAGTGCATTTGTGTTGCAAATCTAACCTTAAACATATTTACGCTTTCATCTTTTCCACAATGGGATTTTGTTAAGTATTTGGGTGTTTCTTTTTATTGTTTAAAGGGCTAGACATGGATTCTTTTTGTGGTTTAACCCTCTCCCTCCTCCTACCCAACCCAAAGGAAAAGCAACTTCACATATGTTTTCCCTCTCCTTTATATTTATGTCAACATTAACAACTTTCAAAACATATGCTCTTTTTGGAGTTTTTTCTGTCAGTATAGCTGAGCAATGAAATAATTCATGAGCACTGATATCTAACCAGATTGACGTGTATAGATATTGCTTCCCATTGATAACAGTCATTTAGAGATGGAATTATGCAGTGAAGGCAAATGACATCCAAGGGTAAATTTCGATTTCGAATAAGTTGACTTATTTATAAACCAAATGACAAGTTTTTACTTTAAACGACTACTTGTTTCGTGTACAAATAAGATTGACTTCTTTTCTTCAGAAGGAGTTGTTTGATCAGTGGATGTTGCTTTCAGCCATGTAACAAGAACTTTGACTTTCCATAAGTTTAGGTTTCCCTGTAAATTTTGAACCAAAGGAAAAGACCAAATATTTGTTAAGCCACACAGAACATTCAGTATTCTCTATCATATAAAAAGTGTAGGAACTTCATTATTCTGCTCTGAGTATGCACTATTGACATAAAAATATTAATAGTGCTTATAACAGTACTGCTAATTCAAAATATTGTGGGCAAGAGGTATCTCCTGCTAAAAATATGTTCCCAGTTAAAGACGATATTCACTAATATGAACTGCCAATATTTGAAAAGGGATTTTTTTTTAATATAATTTGATTCAGTCCTCTGAACAGAAGTCAGTGAAGGAGCATATTCCCACTTGAAGAGCATTAACTCCAAGTTTGTTGTCACTAAACTAATCTTTCCTTATCTTCTATTTAGCAGAAGGAATTCCTCTCCCAGTTGGAACTGCCAAGTTTTTCTTAGAAATCCTCCTGGCAGAGGAGATTCTGAAAGCCTAAATTCCACAGAATGTTTTGTGTTGCTAATGACTTCAGAGCACAATTGGATGCCCAACTGTGCATCTTTGTACTTCGACTGGTTTGGGACTGATTTGTCCACAGGGGGAAAGTAGACAGCTACAATTATGTCTGAAGGAATCCTCCTTCAGAGCATGTGGGGGACATGAGCACTGCTGCTCTAGCAGACCATGTTTTCTCTGCAAAAAGCAATACTAAAGAAGGGGCTTAACAATGGGATGAAAGGTTTTCTCTGAAGTCATTAAACTGTGAGGAAATGGTGAGGGTCATGAATTGTTACATAAAAGGAATTAATGAGCATGAGGTGGGAGGTAAAAGTATTAATGGGTTGCTGACACCTAAGTTATAAAGCAGTCAAGCTCCTGGACTGGCCAAGAGTGTCTGCATTTTCATAGCGGATTTATATTCTGATGATCAGATGGTTGCATTTCAGTGTTTTCATGTATTTCTTATTAGCTTTAACTAGCCATGCAGTAGTAGTTGCTTATATATTTTAAGCCTGTGAAAACATAAACCAACTTAATCACACTGTGCAGTGTTCATGTATTTGTCAGTAAATGCCTGTCCCTATTGATTCCCTTGGGAAAGAAATGTCATAGGAGCACCCTGAACCAGAAAGGCCCTTGTATTGGGATTAAGAGTACAAAGCAGAAACTTCAGTGAGCTGGTGAGATGATAGCTAGTAAGGGAAGGGAGGGAGCACAGATAGATAGAGGTGATATTATGGACTTAAAATGCAAAACTGTAGAATAATATGGATCAATAACACCCACCACACCTTGGGTCATCCAAGAAACTTCTAGTTTATCTTCAGGGAGACATGAAGATACAGGGAACAAGCTGGCTCCACAGCCTCTGGGAAACTCTGTCCTGCTGCAACTCCTTGTCCTGATGATAAAGCTCAAAACTGGCAGAAAGCTCCTGAAGTGTGTTATTTTGAATGGCAAGTACTGGTCAGTGCAGGAAACAGGATCCTGCCCTGGATGGATTATTTGGGGGTAGCAAAAGGTGGAAGTCCAAACTAGTAGGGCTATTCTGTTCTTCTCACTTCCAAGGAAAGCACTGGAGTAGTGCCCCTCAGGTACTGAGCATGTACTAGCAGAACTCCGTATCTCCTTCCTGTTTCCTGTCCACCATTTTAAATTTAATTTCCAAACTCATGGCATGCATACAATAATTTTTAAACTTTCTTGATACTTTGATCCAGCAGCAAAATCCCCAGGGTGTATATAATCTCCCACTAAGAAGATGCAGAAATGCCTACATTTTGCTAGTACCAGTTAGGATACATCACAGACATTGATGGTTTTTACTGCTACTTGATAATTTGTTACTGTCAAGTACCAGTGCTGGAATATGTTCATTTTCACTTAGCTGCAGGCTAACAAAGTTGTTGAATACAGAGCATATTTATTTTTGTGACTTGAAATAAGATTAGTGGTGCAGAACATTTATTTCAATTTCTTCTAGGTGGCATAACGCCTTGTTTTTTGATTTTGGTTTTTTTTTTTTTTGTTTTTTCCTCTCTAGGAAGAGTTTGTGATTTAGGAATTAAATTAAGCTGCATGTCAAAAATGACAAAATACCAACACAAATTATTTTTTCTGACATAACAGCCTTTCAGATTGGACTTCAGACTTGTCTAAACATCAAATGACAGGTCTTCTGAGGAGCAGCTAGTCTTAAAAACAGTTTAATGCCAACAGTTCTAGTCCTTCAACATAACACCAGTCTGCTCCTCCACACACTATTTCAATGCTAGCATGTACAGCTAACAGAAATCATGGCAAGAAACTTGCAACCATTTTCACTGGTGGGTATGCTGTAACACATCATGTACAAGAGATGCAGTCAGACAGGGATTTTTTAAAAAAATACAGTGTACCATGTCTGAAAAATAGCTGTGGCAGCTGCTTGCATAGAACAGGATGATTAAGTTGTTCTGTGCAGTATATTTATCTGTCTTAAGAAACCTATTAGTTGAAAATAGGAAGAAAGAGATGTTTTTCTAACTTGGGTCTCCAGAGGACTTTTCATGTTGGTTATCTTCCCAAATACTTGGTGAATACCTGATAAACCAGGTGGTAGACAATCTGTACAACCATGTGCTAAGTAGAAGTGGTAGAGACAAAAGTGACTAGTCTGAACGCTGACTACAAGCCATTGAAAATATAATATTGTCCCAGAATAATACAATGTGTCTCACAAAACAAGGACTATATTGGAAGCACACCAAAATATTTTATATAGAAGTGGAATTCGAAAGAGTCAAAAATGAACTAATAATATATGATTTGGCTTGGGAATGTGTTCTGTCATACTGGTGTGTGACAGCATAGTGAAGAAGGGAAGGAAGGAAGTGTGATCCAGCACACTTTCTCCAGGGACATGTGGCTGGAGTTATGGGACAGCTATATAGATATGTTGTACAGAGCACTGGATGTGACATCTTACTCCACCACTTCACACAAGTCAAGTGGAGGATCACAGGGTTTAGGGCATGCAAGTGGTTCGACAAATTCTTAGCATCAAGCTTCTGTATTACAATAATTGGACTGGGCTTTAGACACCACTCTTCAGAACACACAAATATTTCTCAGTGTGTGGAATAAGTAAAGTTTTTAACTAATGATTGTCTTGCATGTCTTGACTCTCAGTGGACTGCAGAAATACTAGTAGCTAAAAACCGTGTGACAGGTTTCATATGTTTCGAAAATTTTTGGTACCATTTTCTATAAATTAATGTAACAGACCACCTGAAGAATATTCTCAATTTCTAGTTAAATAAATCCTTGAAATTTTATCATATCTTAAAGAAGCCTACCAACTGATTCGAGCAAAGCATTCTAGTCTCTGCTTAAAAACAGGTAATTCATAAAATTTACTGTTTCTTTAATATATACATATCTGGATATCTGTAGACATTATTTGAACATTTTTACTTATTGTTTTTAAGGTACCAGTGTGTATAGCAGAAGTCTTCTTGTCTCTTCCTTAATGACAGATGTCAAGAGCTGGACTGCTCAGTTTCCTTATTTAGCATTCATTATTTACCTTCTTAAAGGAGTGTTATGATCTAAAAATAAAGATGTCATTCTTCTATTACCAAAGCACTGGACCAAATATTACATTTTTTGCTTAGAATCTTCTAGTTTACTTGCTGTGAGGAGTAGTAGGGTGCAAAGAAAGTAAAAGATGGAGGAAGATTAAATAAAATGTTTTTAACGTCAAGGAGTATTATGCTGAGTAAAATACTAGAAGTTAACTTTGATGGACAACAGATTTTTGCTCTGTAAGACTCTAAAGTGAGATGTTTCTTTAAGAACATCCATGAAGCTAGGATTTGCACGACAGAGACATTGACTGACAATTAATGGCACAAAAATACAGATGAATGACAACTCTTGTATTGGGTATGCAATACATAGAAAGGGTGAATTGGGACTCACAGGATTATAAAAACTGTTAGAACACATTTTCTTTCAAAAAGAAGTACCATATAATGGAATAAATCTGGATATAAAACCCAAGTGATAGTGAAATAGTAAATGATTTGCTATCAGGTTCCACAGGTGCAAAGTTGTTAGGTATCTGAGGTTGAAGGACATCACAGAAATAATGATATCCCATCAAATAACCTTCATGGTGACTTGCCCAGTAAGCTATTAAAACATCATTGGCAGCAACATGTACAGTAGGATTGAGTGCACGCTTAGCAAGTTTGCAGATGACAGCAAGCTGTGTGGTGCAGTTGACTTGCTGGAGGGAAGAGATGCCTTCCAGAGGAACCTTGACAGGCTTGAGAGGTGGGCCCGTACAAACTGCATGAAGGTCAACAAGGCCAAGTGCAAGGTCCTGGACATGGGTCGGGGCAATACCAAGCACAGATACAGGCTGGGCAGAGACTTGATTGAGAGCAGCCCTGAGGAGAAGGACTTCGGGGTTTTGGTTGATGAGAAGCTCAACATGAGCCAGCAATGTGAGCTCGCAGCCCAGAAGGCCAAATATATCCCGGGCTGCATCAAAAGAAGCATGACCAGCATGTTGAGGGATGTGATTCTCCCCCTCTACTCCTCTCTCGTGAGACTCCACCTGGAGCACTGTGTTCAGCTCTGGGGTCCCCAAAATAGCAAGGACGTGGACCTATTGGAGTGAGTCCATAGGAAGGTGACGAAGATGGTCAGTGGTCTGGAGCATCTCTCCTATGAAGACAAGCTGAGAGAGTTGGGAATTATTCAGCCTGGAGAAGAGAGGGCTCCGGCGAGACCTTACAGAAGCCTTCCTGTACCTGAAGGGGCCTACAAAAGAGCAGGAGAAGGACTTTTTACAAGGACATGTAGTGATAGGACAAGGAGTGATGGTTTTAAACTGAAAGAGGGTAGGTTTAGATTAGCTATTAGGATAAATTCTTCATGATGAGGGTGGTAAGGCACTGGCACAGGTTGCCCAGGGTTGTTGTGGATGCCCCCTCCCTGGAAGTGTTCAANATGATGAGGGTGGTAAGGCACTGGCACAGGTTGCCCAGGGTCGTTGTGGGTGCCCCCTCCCTGGAAGTGTTCAAGGCCAGGTTGGACGGAGCTTTGAGCAACCTGGTTTACTGAAAGGTGTGTCTGCCCATGGCAAGAAGGGTGGAACTGGGTGATCTTCATGGTCCCTTTCAACCCAAACCATTCTATGTTTCTATGATTCTCTTGACACCTCAAACAATTGTTAATTCCAGAAGACAAAATTTTGTGGTTTTGATTTGGCCCTTAGTAATGTACAAATTTTTATTCAAATGTAAATAAACTTACCACACATGAGGAAAACAGAATATAAGTTAATTCAATATATTTTAAAGAATGGTGATACTAAAATTAGGTAGAAGGTATTAATCTGTCTTACTGTATCCAAAATAGGGTCAACTGCGTCATCTGAAATAAAACAGTGTAAGGATCCGCCTTCATTTGAATCCTTAAGTGCAGCAAAAAGCTCTTCCTATGCAGTAACATATCCAGCATTCAGTCTTGCAACATGCTGAGTTTTCTTAACAAGGTTTCCTAAGTAGAATTTGTACTTTCCTTACATCCCTGAAATGCTAAGTGGGAGCAGGGAGAGTTGTGGTTACCTTCACATTCAATTTTATTTATAGAAGAATTAATTTATCTCAGTATTGGATTTTTGGATTTTTACATTTCATTCCAATGATTCCTCACATGTTAAAGTATCACTATATTTTTTTCTTGCTATCTGCTTTTGAATCCCTTAAATATTTCCCTTCCTATTGAACAAGAATGATGACTGTTTAAAAACGTTTTTTTTCCTTTGGTATCTGTTTCATGCTCTTCAACACTGACTTCCTCTGAGTTGTTGTTTTTTTTTTTTTTTAATCAATCAGTAAGAGAAAACTTGAGAGACCTAATTCCCAGGGAAAAAGAAGACCATCCGGGGTCAAGCATCTACTCTTTCCTTCAGAAATATCCCTCCATGTTTTTGATAACATGATGTTCACAACTGGTACATAACACAGTCAAATCAACTTCAGGCACTTCTATATGAACTATTTTGTTCAGTACTAGTTTTCAAATCATGCTTCAAGTTCATTCTACTCTGTCTCCTTTACATCTTAGCTTAATTTATATCAACTATGTTTTTTTCTTCAACAGGAAACTGTTAACTCGATTTCAGTAGCACTCCTTAGTTTCGTCATTGTAGAGGTGAATTTCAGGAAGCTGCTTCTTCCATTTTCTTCCCCTTCTCCTTGTTTTTAAAGTTTCTTCAGTTTCTCCTGCTCCCAAGGACTGGGAAAAGTTGGGTGGAGTGCTGACCTGAGGATACACCTCTGTGCATATATGCATTTGTTGGTATGACATTAGTCCATTAGTCCCATGATCAATAAATGCTTTGGCTGCCATAATTGAAGCAGGACTTTTCTCCTCTCTTGTGATATCAGCGAATTAATTTTCTGAGAAATGCAAATATCATAGAAGAAACACTCTGAGGGTCCTTTTCTTTGTTGGAAAATCTCAATTTGGTGCCAGCTTTGCTGTCTTCTGACAATACTTCCCTTACACCAATGTCTTCTTACAGATCTTCAGCTGATATCTTAGAAACTCAGGAACTCCTTTCCACAGTTCTGTGGAATAAGGCTTACACATCGGCAATGTAATCTCAAATGTGCTTATTTCATTGCTTTGGTTGTTCTTCCTGCATTCCTGTTCATGTGCACTAGAAGTGCTTTATCAAATTTTCTTCTATTTGAAGTTTAATAGAACTTGGCTGGATATGATCACTCAATGCCTGATGCTGATAGAAAATTTACTCTCTCTTTAAATAACTAATTCTTTCCAAGGAGACATCTATGGCCATTCTTAAGAGAAGGGTTTAGAAACTGGGTTGATTAAGATACTGAGTACTTTCCTCATAGGTCCTTTGAATTTTGTCTTTGTGGGTCCGTAAATATATGCCTGTGTGTATTTATGTATGTATGTGTATATATGTATGTATATATATTTATGAAACTACTATATGTACATGTAAATTCTATGTATACTTTATATTTAGGCAATCAAGATTTATGAATTTCTAGATGAAGGGCTAACTTTTGACTGGAGAAAAAGGGTTAGAGATTCAGACCTGTGAATTGGGACCTAATACTGCTGGATTCTCTTTTAAATTATAATGAAGAATAATTTTTGTTATCTTGGACAACATAATGACAGGTGCATATTAATTTCATAGGTGATTAGATAAAACAGTGTAAACTCTGTATTATATGACTATGAGTACTAATCACAGATCTTAATTAGGTGTTTACAAATTAGTAGGAAAAATGAGTTTGCCATAAATTAATAGCTGCAGAGGAATCTTCTAAGACAATGGTTGCCACTACCAAAAGGACTTTCATTACAAAAAGTCCAGAAGTTTATGCAGAGTTGTCAGTTTGTGTATTAGAAGCATCTGCTAAAGTGTGAAGAAATAAGTAATAATTGTTTGTGAATGGGAAATTTCTCCAGCTTTAGCAGATTTCAGCTGGAGCTCAGCTACACCAATTTGGCAATTGTCTCTAGGTGGACATATATGCCTTTATTTTAGATACCTTGCATTTAAACACTTGGATATTGATCTCAGCACCACAGTGGTTTTGCATAAGAATCAAAAGAATGAATCAAATGTCAAAGCTATGATACATGAAAATGTGACAAATCTACATTTATAACCGAATATGTTACCTCCCTCAAATAGTGGTGCTTGCCACTATGATACAACTGAAGTCAATACTGTGCCCATGAAGTTCAAAACTTCCAACAGTTGTAGTTAAAATGAGATGAAATCAGAGTATAATGTCATTGGATTTGCCCATTTCAGCTTCCTTGCGGAAATTCTGTACTCCTAGATGCTAGCCAAAAAAACAAGGAAAGTAGAAAACACCCAGCAGTGGTGTTAACATTTGTCTTTCTCTGAGAGCCCTGGAGAAGAGAAAGGCCTGAAAGGACATCTGTTTTCTGTGGCTGCATTTTTTTGAAATCAGCATGTTGTTTCCTCTGCAAAGTGATCCAACTTAAGGTAGTGTGGAAAGAAAGTAGTAGACAGGGAAGCCTGAGGTAGAAATTTCTGTAGTCAAACTATTATGGAGGTCTCAAGTGAGGAGACAGCAGGAAGGAGGACAGTGGAGTGATGACAGAGGCATGAAACGTCAGAAGTGTTGTCTCTGCCTGAGCCCTTTGGCTACCACCACTGACAGAACCACCAAGAGACTGATGGATTTCTGATGGAATAAAACCATTCTCCTCCTCCACAGGGAGAACCACACTTTTTTTTTTTAAAGTTAGATGATGTGTGAGAGACTCCATAAATGAAGTCTTTGCTTTCTGTCTTCTTTGCAGTATCTGTGTGCTAGTTATACAGGTGTGGTTTGGTTTTCTCTCTGTCGCGGGGGAGAGAGTGGTTAAGGTTTAACGGTCGCTCAAAGAATCACCACCAAAGATATGAGGGAAAGGTGATTTTTAATATAAATTTGTAAAAAGCGCGACTTTACAGAATTCGATGGCAAGATTCACTCTATTACTTACTGTGTGAAGGGATTGTGAAAGGGAATTGGGTCAGAGTGGTGCTTAGGTGCAACTGTCACAGTGAATGGCGGGGGGG
>VZSC01004086.1:335596-439201 GCA_013398225.1 Steatornis caripensis
TGATGAATGATCTGACATTGCAATGCGGCTTGCTAGTAGGGGGAAGCGGGGCCTACACCACAACACTCTCATACTTTGACAGCGTTTGTATAAAAAATACATCATGAAATGAGTGCTAGCTAATGTTTATTTACTGACCTACAGCATCTTGTTTCATGAAACAGCTTTTTGTACAATCCATTTTATATCAGAGTTGTTGTCCTGTTTGTTTTTTAAACACACTTCTCTCCCTTTCTTGAAATTAAAGCTCTGCCTTAAGGACTTTGTAGAGAACAAACAGCCATCCTTACTTCTTCCCAAAGTAATTTATAATATCAGAGCTTTAGTAATTTAGAATAACCACGTCCAAGCAATTCAAAGTCATAGGACAAGCTCCCAGAGCCCCGAATGTACTCTGTCTTGTGAGACCTTTAACACGTGCAAACTTCTTTTATTTATTGTCTGTTTTTTTAATCGTTTACATTCATTTTCTCAAACCTTTCCCTATTCAAGCCTGATCTTCCAGGAATCAGTTATCCACTCCCTTTCTCCTTCCCCTGTTTTTACATCTTGCCTTCTGTCATTAGTTTTTTGGGGATTAAAGGAAAAGCAGTGTTGTTTGTGTATTTGAGAAGCCCCAGGCACAATGAGAATCCACATAAGACATAGACAAGGATGCAATATGGGATATTCATTTTGGTGCTGCATGTACGCACCTATCTGTGTACTACATGGAAACCTGGAATCTCCTAGAGGCATGAGAGTGGAATCAAATTTTCTTGACAAATTAACCCAGCATGACGAGTGAAAAGCCAGTTGTGAAACAAGCTGTGTCTTACAAAAGTGTATTCTGGAATGGTTTTTTTTTGTAAAAACAAACACTTATGTAGACCCCAGCAGAATTCATCTGAGGTTTTTCTTGTGTCTTTTTTTTGTTTTCAAACTGAGATGGGTTAGGTGTATTTACATTAAGATAACAGAAATGTCTAGTGTTATTGTACATGTGTTGTTACCTTATCTGATGGGAAAATAAATACTAAAATCTCATCCCTTACACGGGATATATCAACCTGTTGTATGTAATTGTTACTAGATTGATGAGCTACATAATATCATTAATTATTATAAAATAAATATACTGTAAATAACTGTTTCAATGGAGTATACCAGTGAGGCAGATGCTCCTTGTGTTTAGTCACGATGGTTGCAGTGGCGTTCTTGCATGTGTTCCCTTCTCCGAAAGTTTGTTTCACGTTCTTGCATCAAAAAAAAAAAAAACTGGGTTAACTTCACAGAAGTTGACTTTAAGTTTCTGGTCTTCATTCACAAAGCAGAAAGTCCCTGGGAGCAGGCAGAAATTCCAAATAACCAAGCGGTTCATATATTCTGAAACACTAAAAGTGTGACTTTGATATTCAGCTCTTTAAAAGCTCTCAGGGGTATTTTTTTCCTTGTTATCACCTCAGTTGGGTGAACTTTATACTTGCCTTTCAGAAAAATATTCAAGCACATGAAGACTTTACCTTCCCTATTGCTGTTATTTAAAACATAACATTATTTTCTGTGACTATTTTTATTTACAGTACTTCATTGGTTAGTTATTCCTGGCAAATAAGATTCAAGAGGGAATGAACTAAATTTCAAGATAATTTCTGCAATTCTACCACATATTCTTGCCCTTGCTGGGTGTATGCATGCCTATGGTCCAGCACAGTGGCAGGAAATAGTGTGTTTCATGCAAGTGCCTGGTGTTACACATTTTGATTTGCCTCACAGTGCGGGGATTGTTCTCTTGGAAGAGGTAGAAATTTCAAACAGCAATGAGGGCCCACATATTCTCAGCCACAATCTGATCAGCTGGAGGTGAGAACAGCCAATTTCTCACTGAGAAAGAACATCTTGGGACCAGTGGTGTTTAACATCTTTGTCAGCGACATGTACAGTAGGATTGAGAGCACCCTTACCAAGTTTGCAGATGACAGCAAGCTGTGTGGTGCAGTTGACTTGCTGGAGGGAAGAGATGCCTTCCAGAGGAACCTTGACAGGCTTGAGAGGTGGGCCCGTACAAACTGCATGAAGGTCAACAAGGCCAAGTGCAAGGTCCTGGACATGGGTCGGGGCAATACCAAGCACAGATACAGGCTGGGCAGAGACTTGATTGAGAGCAGCCCTGAGGAGAAGGACTTCGGGGTTTTGGTTGATGAGAAGCTCAACATGAGCCAGCAATGTGAGCTCGCAGCCCAGAAGGCCAAATATATCCCGGGCTGCATCAAAAGAAGCATGACCAGCATGTTGAGGGATGTGATTCTCCCCCTCTACTCCTCTCTCGTGAGACTCCACCTGGAGCACTGTGTTCAGCTCTGGGGTCCCCAAAATAGCAAGGACGTGGACCTATTGGAGTGAGTCCATAGGAAGGTGACGAAGATGGTCAGTGGTCTGGAGCATCTCTCCTATGAAGACAAGCTGAGAGAGTTGGGGTTGAGAGGGGCTCCGGCAAGACCTTATAGCAGTCTTCCTGTACCCCCAGAAACCTGGAGAGGGACTTTTTACAAGTGCGCATAATAATAGGACAAGGCGTAATGGTCTTAAAGTGAAAGAGAGTAGATTTAGATTAGCTATTAGGATAAATTCTTCATGATGAGGGTGGTAAGGCACTGGCACAGGTTGCCCAGGGTTGTTGTGGATGCCCCCTCCCTGGAAGTGTTCAAGGCCAGGCTGGAGGGAGCTTTGAGCAACCTAATCTACTGGAAGGTGTCCCTTCTGGTGGCAGGTTGCTTGGAACTGAATGATCTATATGGTCCCTTTCAACCCAAACCATTTTACGATTCTATGATCTT
Source organism: Steatornis caripensis (assembly GCA_013398225.1). Classification (NCBI taxonomy): domain Eukaryota; kingdom Metazoa; phylum Chordata; class Aves; order Caprimulgiformes; family Steatornithidae; genus Steatornis; species Steatornis caripensis. The sequence goes on from VZSC01004086.1 coordinate 338,413, forward strand.
TCAGATTATCTCATACATAATTTCATTCAGGGAAATGAAGGAAGAAGGGAGAGTTGAGGTGACAGAAGAATGTCTTTGTTTTACAACTTTTGTGAAACTTCCTCTCAAACGCTCTGCCATCAGTCTTAGACCAGAAAAGATTTCTAAAGAAGCACTAATCCGGGAGGAAGTTGCAAACTGATCTTCTCTTTAGGCTGTAATGGAACTACATGTTTCAAACAAAAAACAAGTTTTCAACAGCCAAGAGAACAGGGAACTGCTCACCATGTGAGACATAATAGTTTAAGGGATTAAACTGCTCACAGTCTGAAAGTGTTGAGAACTAAATGAAAGAAGAAATTCTACTTTTTTCTTTACTGTCTTCAGCTTCTGTCTCTAGACTCCACATATTCATCCACCCATTCACTCACCATTTTTCTGTTTATCCTCCATGGACAGGTTATTGGCGTGTTGCATATGCAAGGAAGTGCAGTGTATCACACTTAGCCATAAAAAGGACTGCTGCAATGGAGGGGTCAAGTTGTATGTAGGGAAGGTTCTAAACAGATGTTGTGGTTTGAGCCCAGCCAGCAACAAAGAACCATGCAGCCACTTGCTCACTCCTCCCCGCACACTGGAATGAGGAGAAAATATAACGAAACCTGGTGGGTTGAAACAAGGACAGGGAGGGTTCACTCACCAATTATGGTCACAGGCAAAACCAGACTCAACTTGGGGAAAAAATTAAATGTAACAAGTTATCACTCAATGCAGGGTAGGATAAGGAGACATGAAAAGCCAGATCTTAAAACACAAATAAATACCCTTCCCTCCACCCCGCCCTCTTTCCCAGGCTCGAGTCCCCTCACTCTGTCCTCCACACTCAGCAGCACAGGGGACAGGGAACTGGGGGTGCAGTCAATTCACCAAAGATTGTCCCTGCTGCTCCTTCCTACTCAGGCGGGGAGGGCTCCTCACACTCTTCCCCTGCTCCAGCGTGGAGTCTCTCCCACGTCAGACAGTCCCTCATGAACCCCTCTGACAGGAGTCCTTCCCGCAGTGCAGCCCCTCAGGAATGCACCAATTCAGCCCGGGCTGCCCACAGAGTTGCAGCCTGCTTCAGGAGTAGGCATCTCCCCTGGTGTGGGGTCCTCCATAGGCTGCAGGTCCCTCTCTACTCCACTGTGGTCCTTCATGGTCTTCAGGTCCATCTCTGCCGTGCCGTGGTCCTTCATGGGCTGCTTCACCGCGATCCTCCATGGCCTGCAGGGGCACAGCCTGCCCTCTCCCTGCGGGCTGCAGGGGAATCTCCATTCTGGCTGCCTCCCCATCTTTCTTCTTCACTGACTCCCCGTATCTGCACAGGTGTTTCTCTCACCTCTCCCTCCTTCCTCTGCTGCAGGTCTCCACAACTTCTCCTTTGTCCCCTCCTTAAACACATTATCGCAGCGGCCCGTCTATTGTCTATAAAAGGCCCAGCCTCAGCCCAAGGCAGGGCTGACTTGGAGCTGTGAGAGCTTCGAGCAGCTTCTTATGGGGCCCACCCACCTGTGCCAAAGCCCCACCACACAGACCCAATACAAGGGATCATCAAATCATGACAGCTAACCAAGTAGGAAAAAAGACTAGATTTTAATACTCAGGAATTCTTTGTTGTACAAAAACTCCTCATACACTTCAGTGCTTCACGAATAAATAGACAAAACTTTCATCTAAAAACAGTATTACATATTGAATCAGGAACAGTTTGCAAAAAGGAAAGGGTGAAAAGAATGCAGACCTGCAGCTTAGAGGAACAGGGCTTGCCACTGGTGAAATACCCACTTACTTCCATACTTGACAGAGAGTGTGGTGCCTGAAGAAGTCAGGATAACGGAGGAAAGTCAGCCTGTCCAAAGGTGCAAGTTGTGGATTCACTGTTAGCAAGCTACTCTACCTTCTTGTGTCTCACTTACAGACCAAGATAAGGAGATTCTACTTCTTGGAAGAGTTAATGAGTCACACAAAAAAAACCCAGTTGTAAAGGATCAGGGTTACTAATATTTTTTCATGTTTACTTGTTTGCTTCTGAGATCTTACAGTGAGGGCAGTTGTAGGGAAAAATTGTAGAAAGCACTGTAATCTATTTAGTAAATGATCTTGTTAAAATACATAATCCTGAATGCTTTCACATCCCTGTAGTGAGTAGAGCTCTTTGGGAGTGTGAAGTTTTAGATAGTTTTGTGATCTTCAGCTTTTACCTGCTCATCTAGCCAAATTTCTGCTACATGTCCAGTTTAAAGCCCTGCTCTCACTTCCTTTCTTCTCAGAGGAATTCTGTTGCCCTCCAAAGGATGCAACTTGATGGTATTTTCCCCCACTCCAAAAGTGCAGAAGAGGAAAGAATTTTTATTTCCTTAGGAATTCCCTCTCTTTATGTCTTAACTTCAGTATTGGGGACACAATATTTGTGCAGCATTCAGAGTAACATCTATCTCCCATTATGCCAGATATAAGCCCTTAATAAAAAGTGGCGGTTTCCTTGTGTTGGGCAGAGTGGGGTGCCAAATGCTGCAATCTGCATCAGGAAAATAAGAGAAGGTGTAGTCCTTCCACTAAGATGCTTACTAAGCCAGATGCTGTTTTCTTCAGGACTCACAAGTATTGTGGAAATATCAAAGTAAATTTTTCTGTGAGTTCACACAGATGATGAAGAGTCTGTCCTCAGTTATTTTAAAATCCTCTTCCAAGATGACAGAGCACTGTCACCCCAAAGGATCTCAAAGTGCTCTGCAGTCATGGACAGAGAAGTTTATTTGCCTTTGAAGAACTGCACTGATGCAGTCTGCAGACTAAAGACCTATTATTCTTTGATCCTCCAGCTGCTAGGAAGCTTTACTTACTTTGACAGTGATCATAGACTTGTCTGATGGTCTTGATGGAGATATAGTTTAAAATTAAAACAAAGTGCATTGACGATTAAAGGACATCGATCTCTTTTGACTCAGGTACTGTTTCCTTAATTGAATATTTTTGCTTTGTTTTTAATGGACAATTTGGTATATTTAAAATTATGAAGTCCCATGTCTATTCTAACATTCAAGTGCCCCGTCAAGCCAAAATGACAATAAAAATAGCAGAGGCGTTTATATGGAAAATTTGTATTTGTTGTTGAGGTTTTTTTACAGGTAATTTGTAAACAAAATGACAATTTTTCATGTGAATCAAGACATTTATTTCTCCTTTACAATTTTAGTTTCTTTTGTTAAATGTTTTACTATTGCCCTTTGACTTTTCATTTTTGCTTTTGTAATGGCCCAGATAATGAAAAGGTTTTTAAAAGTAGAAAAGAATACCTGGGGGAAAAAAAAAGCAAAGAAACAGTAAAAAGAGAAATGAACAACAGTTTCACCTCCCCCTGTAGATGTGATGCTATCTAAAATTAACATGTTGTTTGACAGAGTTGTTTGGCTACTGCCATACACTGACCAGTATTTTGAATTCGCTTTCCTTCTTTGAAATTTTTGATATTTTTTTTTTTATTGTGAGGAAGTCAACATACATATCTCATAGAGTCATAAAATCATAGAATGTTTTGGGTCAGAAGGGAGCTTTAAAGATCATCTAGTCCAACCCCCCTGTCATGGCTAGGGACATCTTTCACTAGACCAGGTTGCTCAAAGGCCCATCCAACCTGACCTTGAATGCTGCCAGTGATGGGGCATCCACAACTTCTGTAGGCAACCTGATCCAGGGTCCCACTACACTCATCGTAAAAAAATTATTGCTTGTATACAATCTAAATTTACCCGCTTGGTTTAAAACCATTGCCCCTGTTCGTCACTACAGGCCCTGGTAAAAATGCACTCTCAATCTTTCTTGTGAACCCACTTTAAGTACTGACAGGCTGCAACAAGGTCTTCCCAAAGCCTTCTGTTCTCCAGGCTGAACAACCCTGACTGTCTCAACCTTTCTGGACCCACTCTAACATATTCATGTCTTTCTTGTACTGGGAACCTCAGCACTGGATACAGCACTCCAGGTGGGTTCTCACCAGAGCAGAGTAGAAGAGAACTATCTCCCTTGACCACTTGGTGACGCTTCTTTTTATGCAACCCATGATACAACTAGCTTTCTTGACTGCAAGTGCATATTACTGGTTCATATCTATCCAATTTTTCATCCAACAATATCCCCAAGTCCTTCTCTGCAGGGTTGATCTCAATCAATTCATCCCCCAGCCTATACTGATATTGGAGAATGCCCCGACCCAGGTGCAGGACCTTGCACTTGGCCTTGTTGAACTTTATGAGCTTCACACAGTCCCATTTCTCAAGCTCATCAAGGTGTTCCTGGAAGACATTCCTTCCCTCAAGGGAATCAACTGCACCACTCAGCTTGATGTTATCCATGAACTCTCTGAGGGTGCACTTGATCCCACTATCTATGTAATTAATAAAGTTATTAAATAATATTTCTCCCAGTACAGACACTTGAAGGACACCACTCATTACTGGTTTCCACTTCAACACTGAGTCGTTGACTGTAACTGTTTCGATGTGGCCTTCCAGCCAATCGCTTATCTTTTTAACTGTCCATCCATCAAATCCTTATCTCTCCAATTTAGAGGCAAGATGGGGACCGTATCAAAGGCCTAACAGAAGTCCAGATAGATGACATCAGTAGCTCTTCCCTTGCCCACTGATGCAGTCATTCCATTGTAAAAGGCCTGTAGCTTATTGTTCCAATATGACCTGCATTTTTACAGTTGTGTTCATGATCAATGCCTTTTACAAGCAGGCTCCAGTGAGTCATTACAACAAGCTTGTTTTAGAGAATGCATTATTTTACGTGTTTCACAGAAAGAAAGCAGACCAAAAGATGCAACCAAGACTTGTTATTAGCAAAATTTGGTCATCTATAGAATGAATCATTTCCTTCTCACTATTTCTTTCTCATCTCCCATTTTGACAGCCTGAGACCCTTGTACCTGGTCTGCAACATGAACCTTTCATTCATTCCAAAATTGATATTTTGCAATCATCATCTTCAGGCAATTACTGGAGCCAGGCCTCTTTCACATGTGTTCACACTTGCCTATTCATTTCATACACCCCCTGAGCCACAAGTTTAGTTTATCAGATTTAGTGTCTTTGCCCTTGCTTTCACAATCTTGAAAGCTGATGGCCTCGCTCACATCTCAGGTACAGTCTCATTTTGCTTTCTTCATTATACACTCATATAACTTGTCACTGACTCTTCTGGAAGTGGCTGAATAAAGTGACAAGATCACAGTGTATAGAAGTGCAGTAGATTGTATTTATCTGTTATTTGAAAATGAGCTGCATGGTCATCTTACAGTAGTTCAGGCTGATGTAAATACTTCTAGAAGGAGCTATATCTTATATGGTAAGAGAATTATGGGAGATAGCTGTATCTGGGCTCAGTGCCCAGAACTGTTGTTCTCAGAGTAAACATTTTACTTTTCTCTGCTTCCAGTCCACAACCAAAATAGGAGAGCCTTGTCTAAAATTAACTAAAGAGGCTCTTTCATCTTAAGAACATTTTGATTTGGTATTTCAAGTAAATGCTTTAAAAAGAGTAATTTTGTTTTACAGCAGCAGTCTTTTGGAATGTCTGGGCTGGATGCCCTTGGCCAGATCCACATGAGGTCTTCATAAGTGGGAAATGATCTTTATCTCCATTTATCTTTCTTTTTTTTACTCTAATTTTAAAACACATTGGCTGAAGAATTGCATTTCAAACCATGTGACAGGGCTTCTTGAGGGTTTGTGTGTCTATTAATAGGTAGGGCTTGAGCATGTGCTCCCGCATCATGCCTTGTTGTGGGACAGAACTGGATGGATATAAGGTAGAAAAATGAAAATTTCAGCATCAGTTCATTTCAGGTTCTAATGTGTACTTTTCAAAACCTCTTTCCAAATGACAACAAGTTCTATTTCCTTAGAAAGCCACACAGTTTCTTGCTATAAGGACTTCAGAAATACAGTCTCTGTAAACTCAACTGTGCTTGTTTTTCAAAATTCATTTCCTTGAGAAAGGAAAAACTGCAATTCTTATCTAAAATAGTTCATTGCCTGCCTCTTGTACCGTTGAAGGCAATAATAAGCACTGTCTTGATTCCTATGGAAGAAGGATAAGGTTCCTAGATAGCTATACAAATATTTACCAGGCTGGGAGGAGCCTGGTAACACCCTCCAAAATAAAGGTTGCAATATAGCCTTCATTTATAACATCCTGTTCTCACATGTTAATAACTTCCTCATGCATTAGTCTTTCTGGCAATTCTCCTTGTTTAGTTTCTGCCTGGAGGTGATGTGTATATTTGGAACAAACTCATACCACACTTTTGACTGGGCAAGGAGCCAAAATGGCTGAGATTTGTTGCTTGGTCTAGAGGTAACCGTCCTTGAGGACTAGCACCTTCTCCTGAATGGGGGAAAAATTAGAACTGCCAAAGCTATTAAGTGATTCCAAGATCACTTCTGAGGCAGTGTTGGACTTTTTGGAAGTGATTTAATGATGTCACATCACATTATTATTGCTGGTTTATGTTTGAAGAAAGCAGTCCATTCAGAGTCTCAGTTAAGTCTCCTTAGGGGTCAAGAAATGAATGGGTACTCAATTTGTAGTTTCATCATTTTTTCATGAGTGGAGTAAGGAGAGTGGAAGAACATAAAGATGGCTTCTGGAATACCTTCTCTCCTTTACTTCTATAAAATAATGTACATTTACTTCTGCTTTTGCAGGAGCTAGCTGAAGAGAAACTCTTCCTTCAAGTACTGAATAGTGTGTTTAAAACAACACAGATTAAACAACTGAAATTTTCTGAGTACTTTGAAAAGCTAGGAGGCTTTCTGTCCAATCCTGAAAGGTTCTGAGCTTCTTATGCAGAAATAAATGAAGTCAAAGGTACTTGTCTCTCCTCGTTCATTACAGACACTAATCTGAAAGCTGGGAGTACACAGCTTTAAAGGTGTAGATAGAATATGTTAATTTCTTTTTCCCTATTTCTTTTTTTCACACAATGGGAATCCTATGTTCAAAAAATTTCTGTCCTGTGGGTTTTTTTCTAACATTTCAGAAGCACACTCTCACATCTCTGTATACAATAACAATTCTGAACTGGAATGCATGGTATTTCCTTAGAAATAGAGGAACCGAGACAGGATATTGAATCAGACATTCTGAATCTGCAAAGCGCTCTCTTTTTCCTTATCAGTATGATATGATGACTCCTGTATATGCAGTGTACTGAATATTGCTTGACATAGAGACTGTGGTAGGAGACTATGAAAAGACTGGGGTCATTTTGTTGGTTGTTTCTTTCCAACCCATCAAGTAAATAAAAGGGGGAAATGGCACAAATAGAACAATCTTATTCAGGAAAAAGCATGTTTGAAGTTTGTAGCTATAGTGTATAACTCTGTGTGACATGAGAGCCTTGTGCTCAGTGGAGGGTGGACAGGTGCGTCTGCACAGGTATGAGCCCTTTCAAAAATGACAGGATATAAGCCAGCCCTAATCCGAAAGCTGTATGATCCTGCAAATCCTGTCCTTCAGTATGGCTGATAAGCTTGGAATCATTATGTCGACACAAGTGTGCAATCAACTTCTGATTGCTTCAGAGAGTAAGCAGACATCAGCCCATAACATACCCCACCAGCATATCCTGAATGTGCCCGTTAAGACAATCACTGAGTTTATTTTCTCAGTTCAGCACCAGAGAGGATTTCAACCCATAACTAAAGGCCTCCATTATGAGTCTTTATCTAGCAAAATTGTTCTTGTGTAGTCCTGATGGTGTTGCGTGACAGAGGGTCTGACACGTTGCTAACTCAGCTTCTTTTCCAGGAGAGCTAATGTTGGGTGGGCATCATAAAGAAGTTGAATTGAGACAGCCATGCAACTCATGTATGAGTGTAGTGGTCAAAAGCTCAGTGGCCAGATGGAGACCAGTGACAAGTGGTAACTTTCAGGGGTCTGTATTGGGGCTAGTACTGTTTAATATCTTCATCAATGACATAGATGGATCAAGTGCACCCTAAGCAAGTTTGCAGCTGACACTAAGCTGAGTAGTGTGTTTGACACGCCTGAGGGACTGCATGCCATCCCAAGGGACCTGGACAAGCTCAAGAAGTGGGCCCATGTGAACTTCATGAGGTTCAACAAAGCCAAATGCAAGGTCCTACACATAGGTTGGGGCAAACTCCGGTAACAGTACAGGCTGAGGGATGAAGAGATTGAGAGCAGCCCTGCAGAGAAGGACTTGTGGGTACTGGTGGATGAAAAGCTGAACACAAACTAGCAATGTGTGCTCGCAGCCCAGAAGGCCAACCCTATCGCAGGCAGCATCAAAAGAATCACAGAATCATAGAATGGTAGGGGTTGGAAGGGACCTCTGGAGATCACCTAGTCCAACACCCCTGCTAAAGCAGGTGCACCTAGAGCAGGGTGCCCAGGAATGCGTCCACGTAGGTTTTGAATATCTCCAGAGAAGGAGACTCCACAACCTCCCTGGGCAGCCTGTGCCAGGGCTCTGTCACCCTCACAGTAAAGAAGTTCTTCCTCATGTTCAGGTGGAACTGCCTGTGTTCCAGTTTGTGCCCATTGCCCCTTGTCCTGTCACTGGGCACCACTGAAAAGAGTCTGGCCCCATCCTCTTGTGACCTGCCCTTTAGATATTGATAAGCATTGATCAGATCCTCTCTCAGTCTTCTCTTCTCCAGGCTAAACACACCCAGGTCTCTCAGCCTTTCCTTGTGAGAGAGATGTTCCAGTCCCCTCATCATCTTCATAGCCCTCTGCTGGACTCTCTTCAGTAGTTCCCTGTCTCTCTTGAACTGGGGAGCCCAAAACTGGACACAGTACTCCAGATGCGTCCTCACCAGGGCAGAGTAGAGGGGGAGGATCACCTCCCTCGACCTGCTGGCCACACTCTTCTTAATGCACCCTAGGATGCCATTGGCCTTCTTGGCGCACATTGCTGGCTCATGGTGAACCTGTTGTTCACAAGCACTCCCAGGTCCTTCTCCACACAGCTGCTTTCCAGCAGGTCAGCCCCCAACCTGTACAGGTGCATGGCGTTATTCCTCCCCAGGTGCAGGATGCTACACTTGCCCTTGTTGAACTTCATCAGTTTCCTCTCTGCCCAACTCTCCAGCCTTCCAGGTCACGCTGAATGGCAGCACAGCCTTCTGGCGAGTCAGCCACTCCCCCCAGCTTTGTATCATCAGCAAACTTGCTGACATCAAAAATGTCATTTACCTCCTAGGAAGGCTTTAGACACTGTCTTCCACTATATTTTCTATCCAATGTTACAGTCTGGCTGGGTAGACAATCAGAAGTAGTTACTTTATCAGGGTCCAAGGATAGTGTTTGATGGGTCCTGCCCTACCTAGAGTTCAGTAACAAGTGGACTGCCAGAAGATCTGTCCTGTTTAGTATCTTTATGTATGACCTAGAGGAGGTGAAAAGTGCACACCTGCCAAGTTTACAGATGACACCAAACTGAGGGAAATAGTAGATGCACTCAAGGGCTTGGCTGCCATCCACAAGAACCTCGACAGGGACAGCACAGACTAGGACTGATTGACTGGGGAGTAGCACTGTAGAAAAGGCAGATAGCAAGCCAGACATGAGCTCACAGTGTGGCCTGGCAGCAAAGAAGGCCAACAGCATCCTGGGCTGTCAGAACACAAGCACAGTTAGTAGGTCAAGAAAAGTGATTTCCTCCCTCCACTCAGCTTTCGTTAGACCACATCTAGATACTGTGTCTTGTTTTGGGCCCACCAGGATAAGGACATGGGCAAATTGGAGCAAGTTCAACAGAGACCACCAACACTGAAGACTAAGGCCTGGAGCACTTGTCTGGTAAAGAGAGGCTGATGGACCTAGGCTAGGGAGGAGACAGTTCCGGGGGTACTTGATAGCAGCCTGTTAGTACATGCAAGGAGGATATCAAGAAGATGGGGCCAGGCTCCTTCTAGTTCTGCAAAATGGTAAGATGAGAGACAACAGACATAAGTTGAAATAACAGAGACCCAGACTGGAAATAAGGAGAAACATTTACATCGCAACAATCAAGTCACTGAGCAGGTTGCCCAGGGCTGTTGTATGCTCTACATCGTCAAAGATTTTCCAGACCGGACTGAATAAAGCTCTGAGCACCCTGAACAACCTGCTCTGACGTCACAGCTAATACTGTCTTGAGCAGGGTATTGGGCTAGAGACCTCTAGATGTATCCTATGATCCTATAAATAAACATTTCCTCTCTCATTATTTGTCTTGTTTTGACCATACATAACAACATATAAACATATTTATAAAACTATATACAAAACAGAGCAGAATGTAATTCTCCATGTTTACTTGCACTATCTCTGCTAGAACAGGGTCCAGTTCTCAGTTGGGCCCCCAAAGAAATAATTTTCTGCAGTTGAGTTCTTGAATCATGGGACTATACTGTCAGTATCACACTGCTAAACAGGAGGAGTAGTGTGAGGTGAGATTAGCCACCGTGGGAAAGGTTAAGAAATGCTGTCTCTAACTTCTGTCTGCACTTCAGCTTTCTCTAAAGAATTGTGGAATATGTTTGTAGGGTTTCAGTATTCTGGTCTGTAACAAATGAAGAAAAGTTTACAATACTGTAGCTGGTTGAATCATCTCTAATACATGCTACGAGCTCCTCTGAACTAATGCTTATCTGGGTCAAAGCATCTGTCACTGTAACTCTGCACATGAGTCTCAAATGTTTCCTCATGTACCTAAGCCCTCTAAGGTTGCCTTCTGCCCATGTGGCTTGTGGTTGAGGACACTCATCCACACAGTTGAAAATTAGCTTGAATGTAAGGCGAACTATACACTTAAAAGTGCCTGCTTCTCTCTTCTGACCATGTAAGCAAAACAATGAGATTAGATTAGATGTCTCCAATGTAGATATCCATATATATATATAGCCATCAGATCTTGTTAAATCTTTTTAAGCTGGACAAAACAAGTAATTATTGAAGTTTCATTCCCCACGTAGGTACTAATGGACTAAACAGTTTTTTACTCCTGTGATGAAGTCACAGCTCAAAGTTTTCTCTGATTAAACTAAAGAAAATGATATCTGAGTCTTTCTGTAAAGCATGTTTTAATCCTTTAATTACTTTGGTGGCTCTTCTCTGAACCATCTCCAATTTAGCAACCTGGAGACAGAACACTATATATGACTGTATGATCTTTTTTTATTCTTTTTTCCCTATTTTTTTTTATCACAAACCCCACTGACATCCAACTCTTGGATCTGTTCCCACCAAATGCTGATATCAATCTGTGTGTTTGTAGTATACTCTTCTTACGCTTGGGTGGAAGTGTGTTAACATGAGCTCAGTGTTTGGCTGCCTGCCTGGGCTTACATGAACTTTCCCCTGCAATCACCACATCAGGACTTCCACTTGCAGTGTCAGGCTTGGAGGCAGCCATAGTCTGAATGGAGGAGGATGAAGAGGAGGCAACTGCAGCCATGTGTCTGTCACAAAAGCTAGTGATAAAGGAGTATGTCTGTCACACCAGTAAAATGGAAAGGAATGGTGATCAGGGAGCTGTCTGCAGTCCTCCTGTAAAGAGAAACCTGTACTACATAGTGCTACATTAATACTGTAAAATATTCTTAATTTATGTAATTTAAAGTTGGAAATGCTTATTGGAACACCCAAATTGACCTCCTTTCTGTTGCAGGCTTTTATTTTTCACCCATTTATTCTTTAAATTATCCCAGCGATTCGTAAATGGAAAACTTCATCCAAGAAAGTAGTCAAAATCAGTTCTAACTGGTATCTAATTTAGGAGCACAGTCCCTGGAGGTTTCCTCCACAGTCTATGGAAAAGACTGAACTTCCTCCAAAGGGTGACCCTCCAAAGGGAAAATCTGAATTGCTCTCGTGAGAGACCTAGCACAACTGGCTCCAAATTTGGCCATCTCACATAATCACTACAGAAAGGTAAGAATCAGTTTGGATCTTTATCTTGATTTGGAAACATAAGGAGTTTTTCCCTTGGGATTCTTACCCAATGGTTATTCATCCGGTGATTTTGTTTGTTTTCTGAATTATCCTGTCTTTGATTTTCAGTCATGAACTCCCGTTACATCTCTCAATAGTAGATCAGAGAATCCTTTATAACCACCATTTTATTCTTGTGAAAGGAGCAGATTTACCACATGCTGGAGAGGAGCACTGAAGGAGACTGCAACCTTCCCTTACTAAGCGATAATCTGCCAAGTACAGTCTCATATACACGATGGGAAACTCTTTGCAGTCGTTATCATTTACTATCTTGAAATCATCAAGTACTATAATAGCATACCACTGCCATCCACTACAAAACTTCTCAGCAATACCCAGGGAACTGGAGAGGCCTTGGCCTGTCACCAGAAACTGGTGAAGATAAGAGTACATGGTTAAGACTGTCTGTTCTACCCGTTCTGCAACTGTGAAGACTTTGCTTTCATGCTGTATGCATAAGCACTCAAAACCAACGTACTGCTCTCGGTCTCCGTTTTCGGTCCCTCACTTCTTACCACATTGCCTGTAGATGAAGACAATCTTGTGGAAGACCTGATGGATTCCTAAAATATTTATTCTTGTTAATAAACAAGAAGACTAGCAGCAACGTAATTTGCAGTTCACAGCAGTCATTGCAGAGGCAGGCAGAGCCAAACTAAGTAAGCATGTCTCTCGGGATCTGCCCTGACCATCAGCTTAAATCAACTTTATTAGGTTTGCTCAGGGTCTCACAGAAAATACGGTGTAGAAAGAATCAGACAGCTGCTTCCTAAATTCCACAGTAATTCTTAAACCTTTGGTCCCTTCTGTTTCAATGTGCCATTAACCTGTCTGAAGTTACTGCTGTCACTAACCTAGATTTGCCTGATTCTCGAGTGCCATCTTATGATGCTTGAAATGCCTGATGCTCTATTTGTGAGTCCCCACAACCAGTGGAAATTAACAGCAGTGTCTCACAAGCTCTGATCTCCAACAGCTCAGGGAACTGTGCGGTAAAGAAGTCTGAGCAGATATTTTGTGCATTTCCTAACGAGCTGCTGCCTGAGTGCACAGTCATTAACATCACTCTGGCACTCACCAGCTGTTACTTTGAACAGCCCCTGAATGAAAGGGTCAGCTGTACATGATCAAGTCAGCTGAGTCAGTGATCCTTAATCTACCCTCCCATTGAAATGTAACTCTGATGCACATCCTCTGACTGAGTGGAGAGCCCACCCTGAACAGGTGCTGGGCGGCTCAGCCAGATAAACTCATCTTGGAACGAGCACAGAGATGTGCCTGTGAATCCAGATACTTGAAATGTGTCAGAATAAATAGAAGTTTTCACGGGACTGGGGGTGTGCTTGTGTATGCAACATATGTCAGTGCTCTATAGGTTAGATGGTTCAATGCAATTAGAAAGGAATATGGAGAAGTAAATTTTCAAAACATTTCCTGGGTGGCTGAGTTCTGGTCCATTCTTCAATAGCCTTTTCATCCCTTCCCAATGCAACAGTAACTGAAAACTGAAGATTTCAATGCAGGAACAGAGTGCTAACAATGCTCTCACCCATAGGCAGTCTGTTACTCTGTCGTGATTTAACGCAGCAGACCACTAAATACCACATAACTGCTCGTTCACCCTTCCCCCTCACTCCTCCCTGGGGGATGGCGGAAAGAGTTTGATGAGTAGAGGTAAGGAGACTCATAGGTTGAGATAAAAACTATTTAATAATGGAAATAGAATAAATTAGTAATTATAATGATAAATGAAAGAATAAGAATAATTATTATAATAATGATCATAATAGTAATAATAAAGTATATCAATGTGTGATGCACAAAGCAATTTCTTACCACCCACCAACCAAGGTCCAACTCGTTCCCGGCTAGTGATTTCAGAGGAGAGAGAAGTCCTGAAAACTGCAGTCCTGGAACAGAGAGAGCTCTTCCTGGCCCAGCTCTCATCTATATACTGAGCATGATGTTGTATGATATAGAATACTTCATTGGCCAGTTTGAGTCTGTTGTTCTGGTTATACCCCCTTTCAGCTTCTTGTGCACACTTACACTAGCAAAACATGGAGTCCTTGATCTCTTAGTAACAACTAAAAATATCAGTGTGTTATCAACATTCTTCTCATACAAATCTCTTACTGAAGCCAAAACATAGCGCTATTTTAGCTACAAGGAAGAAAATTAGCCCTATCCTAGCAGAAACCAGGACGTACTCCATGTCTACTTCATACGTGCAAGAGTCAGTAATGTGCATCTGTGAAAGTGAACTGGGCCTACCTTCTGGGTCAAGTGGTACTGCATCGTTACGAGATACATATAGCTATCTATGTCTATTACATGAGAGCATAACATAATGCACAATTCATATCACTGCTAGCAGGTTATTTTTTTCCAATGAATGGAAATGGGCTGGACCTATTAATAGAGAATATTCATACAGGCCAACTTTTGATCTCTCTGCCACTTTCTGTTCCTTTATAAACAGCCGTTGTCTTAACAGAACACAACCTTCAAAAAATGAGTAGAGGTAGACATTTAAATCTATGTTTTTAAAGTGCACATCCAAAATGGTAGCACCCTGTCACTGTGCCTCAGAGCTGTTTCTGGGAAGTATCCATGTTGTAGATGTCCTAGAAGGAAAGGGATGATGATTGGAGTAATCTATGGATGAGTCAAGAAGCTATGGATGATTTATGTTGCAGCTACCAAGAGAGCGATAAAATCAGAAGTAAAGTGATTTTTGTTCAGACTGACTAACTTTGAAATTGTTTTAGTGCCTGTTCAACTGCTAGCACCTCTTATGTAGTGAGACAAACAAGTCTCTTAAAAATTCAAGGTTCTCGTACTCTACAGCCAGAAAAATCCCAATCCATATGTCTATGTTCTATCAACTAAGACCTACAATAAACCCAAAGGATGAGTTTTACAATTCTCCTTAAAGCTTCTTAAATAACAGACTATGAAATGATATTTTTTAGAATGTCTTTTGCAAGCACCTTATCATAGAGATGTACAAAATCTCATAGTCCCTAGAGGGATGAGTTTTACCCAAAAAGACACAAGGACTATTTAAACATCATTAAATGTACGAATTCTGTGACAGCCCTGTGACAGAAAGGCTTAGACTAGGGATGCAAATCCTAGCCCATGGATGGCTTGTGCTCTCTTATATAAAGAGCTGTATACATCTTCTGCTATTATATCATCATGAAGTTCTATGATTCTATGAACATCATCATCTTCCCATCTAAGGTTTCACATTCCACTGTTTTCCTTCTACTTCTTTTGATAATTGAAAGTTGTATGTATGTGGTTTAAGCTAATCCATTTTACCTTGTTTTTAACTGGAGGAGGAATTAGCACAGCATCACTATTTGTCTGTTTCCACAGATATGAGACATTTCAGTGTGGGTTTTTTTGAACCCATCAGGAAGACAGAGAGATGACATCGTGGCTTTAAGCCATTGTTGGGCTCCTTCTTCCTGGGACCTCCCGGGGGCAGTTACAAATTAGCTGGCCTTTCTAAAAACAGTCCAACCAAACATCATTGCAGTATGCTACCAAAATGGACCCATCACTCCCCCATCTTACCCCTTCCTGAGATTTTTGAAGATGTCCTAATCGAAGGCAGTCTCATATTTATTTTTTGTAGCATATGCACTAAGAGATTCTTCCCTCTAGCAGATAGAAATGTTGGGAATTGCCTTATACCACTTTCAGATAACATAAATAAGATGGAACAGGATGGGCCAAGAAGCAAGAGGCTTCATCCTTTGCTTTTGCCCTTCACTAGTTTTGACTGGACGTTCTGATCTATTTCTGTAATATAGCTCACCAGAAATATGCATCCAGACCATGTCAGTTGAAAGAACAGTTTAAAATGCAGTGGGTACAAAGTTCAGCCTGATAGATGATCTAGAGATGACTCAGTCTTATGCACAGTGATCTGGGAAATAAGTAGGAACACAAATTTCTCTGAAGATAGAAGGAGATGAAGAGAGAAGCAAGATAAAATTTTGAAAACAAGGCAGTAAGCTGAAAAAAGAAAGGCCTGGAAAAAATGTTGTGAGAAGAAAGTGTCATGGAGTTGAAAAGGACCAAAGGAAGGGGAAAAAGGAGTTGAGGGTCAGGTCAGAGCGAGTGGAGAAGTGAAATATTAAGGAAAAGTGAAGCACGCTGAATTTGGCCCAATTTCTTTGTCCTTTTCTTCGGTCTTTGGGAAGACAAAACCAGGGCTTCAGGGTCTAGTGAATTTGCCTTCCTTTCTTCCCCTGTACACCCCCCAAAATATATTGATGTGTGCAATCTGCAGCTGTGATGTGATGTAAAAGCGATGTGTATGTAAGGAAGTGTTTGCAAGGTTAGGCCTCTATAATACAGAGGTCTTCGGAGCACAGACTAACTTCTCAGCTACTATAAACTGAGAGCTCCATTGAATCCCTATACTCTTTAGTCTTGAATTAAGTACGAAGCATGTTAGTGACTGAATAATTACAGGAGAATCTCCTTTTTAACTCCTAGAGGCCCTACCTGGGTCCTTGAGCTCAAACTTTTTGTCTCTTTAGAAATTTAAACCTTGTTGCTTCCATTCTTACATCCACTGGAATTTGCAACATATCTGCTTTGTAGTCTGGACAAATCTTGAAGATTTCCCCAAACACAGTGTGAATCAAACCACACAGGAATGTTTGTAAAGGACATCTTGGACCCTTTGAAAACATATTCAGTTCTCAGAAGCGCTAATGCATTCCACATTTGGTCATTAAACACTAATTGGTAACATGCTGTGGAGGGGTTCCCTCTCTGACCAGTCAGTATTTCCTAGGTCACAGCACTGCAAGGCCTCAGTGCCCTCACATAACCTGCCCTTTTGAACTTTTAATCCTTCAAATCGTCAGAGAGCATTAGTTACTCAGGCCACTTTGGAAACCACAGGCAGATTTTTCCCTGTCTCTTTCAAAGTTTGCGTAATTTCCTTCCCCTCCATCTCCTACTCCCACCCCTGTCCTTGCTGATGATGCAGGATGTCTTTTGGGGGCCTAATTGAAGGCTTCAAAGAACCCGATAGTTTATTATGAAACTTTTGTCCTTGGTAAATGTCATGGGACTCATGTTTTATTATATTTATAACCTTTTTTCCATTAGTCTGCCATTTCCCTGAGAAATTATGACCTTGGTTCTATCAGTTTAACCAAGCTGGTTTTATATACAGCAAATGTGTGCATGTGTGAAAAAGGAGAGAAGAGGGAAGTGACCAAATAGCTTTCTATTAAAACAGTGCTTGTACTAGCCCCTCCTAGAATCTGGTAAGCAATTTAATGGCTGAGATACAGGAAGAAGTCAGGAAACAAATTATGCCAAACATTAAAGTCTTAGGTGTTGTCTCCGACTCCAGTAGATGGAGGGCAATAGATCCCGATTGCTGTCATGTCTATAATTTAAAATAAATTTCACCTGATATTCCTTATCAGAAACATGTTTATGATTTTCTGCTCTCCCTGCTTGTCGACTCTGCCCAACTTTGAGTTTCCTCACCCTCTCTTTTGAACAAATTTAAAACATTTTTCTTAGCTGTATAAATGTCCTGTGGTCTAAGCCTCAGGATAGACTGCATATAAACTGTATCTCAACCTTCACAGCAGCTCAGAAGCTGACATCAAAAGGATCTATGCAGGAATTTGGGAAAGAAATAATCTGGGTAAACTGAGTGCAGGGGTCCAGGCTGGGGTGGTTCATAGGGTGCTTTGCAAACAGCAGTCCCTGGATGATTTCTAAGGGGTCCTCCATAAATAACTAAAAAATATCAAGACTGTTATCAGCAGATGTACATCTGAAATACTGAGGTCTGCACCTCACCTGGAGAATGTGAGGGGCTGTGGGCTGTGCACTGGCTATTGCTTTCATTCAAGGAGGGACCAAGACCCTTTCTAAATGAACCAGTAAAGGAACCAGTGACAGGAAATGTTCCCAGTAACACGAGCATGACTGTCTATATATTTACATTGTTAGACCAGTATGGGCACATTAATTTACCAGTATAGACTTAGCCAGAATAGCTAAGTTCTGTAAGTACGATCTTAAGGATCCGGTTGATCTCTCATTTAAGCAAAGAACGTACTTACCTGACATTGGTCTTGCTCGGCTCCCACTGGGAGTGAGGTCAAATTCAGTAATGTCTGTATTTGAGAGGGAAAATGCTATAAAAACAAATGCTTTTTTTTTTAAGGACCATTTAAAAAAAAAAAAAGTTTGGAGTAGTTTCCATGCTGCAGGATTTGAAATGGTTCTATTTTTCGTTCCCTTAGCCAACCTCTTAAAAACCAAAGCAGTTCTCATTATAGATGTTGAAAGAGTTCTCCAACTTCCTGCCTTCCTGGCCCAGGCACGTCAGGGCAGAAAGACAAACAAAAAATGCAGAAAATTTTTAGGATAGAGAACTTTTTGGGAAAACTATATCTTTATAAGAATTTTCAATTTTGAAATAAAAGGACATTTTTGAAAGAAAACATTTTTTAATTGCAATCTCACCAGCACCATTTCTTAATTGAGATCACTGAAACAACCTTTTGCTTTAGCTTTTGCTTTTCACTCTCTCTCCTGCAAAGCACCTGTGTATATTGTAAATATCTTTTCTTCCAGATCAGCAAGGACAGGATCTATCTTGTCCTTCAAGGATTCTATCCTTTGCCTTCACCCCTCCCACATGTCACTGACAGTATGTAAAGCAATTAGAGTCATGTTCTTGGCAACACCCCCACTTTTCAGTGCTTCATTCTGAATTCCCACGTAAGGACTGACAGACTTTGGTGACCTTTTGCATCAACACTTGTTTACTAAAATTAGATTTTTTCTTCCTGGCATATTACCAGACGGATTATACTCCTTAACCTGTCATCCGTGTAGAGCAGGCGGACTCAGAAATTGATGATGCAGAGGAAAGACTTCTCCATGAAGAGTAAAAGGAGCTCAAGGGGGAAAGAAAGCAAAACCAAATTATGTTCTACCAGTTTGTATACATGTATCTACAGTTTGTGTACACATGCACATAAGATATTAAGTGAAGGTGTCAGCCACGAAAGGTTGGGAGGTTAGATACAGGTCAGATAAGCATCTAGCTATTTAGATGTGTCTTGAAAGTTCATTTGAATTTCAGGTTCATGGAAACCATAAATAAAATCCAATAGAACTGAACATTGCAAGACTACTGCACATCTTTAGCTGGCTCGAGACAATGCTCGGAGTATCTGAATTTTCTCATATTTCCATGACTTCTTACAGACTGAAGGTGAAAATTAAAGGAGGACTACTAAAGGAAAGGATAACCTTCAGTGGGACATTTTGAGGAATAAGTCTGTTTTGAAGGGAAAAGCTGCTTAATATTTGACCATTACTAAAGCCAGAGAAATACGCTGCAAAGGATATATTCATCCTAACCTGAGAATTATATTGCACCTAGACTCATCTTACGTTAAGAATTGTGATCCCATGATGCTTACTGGTGTATTAGCACATACGAAGCAATCACTGTCCTACAAACTTCACAGTCTGGCTCATTCTGAGATCTGAAAAGGTGATAAGTAGATAACAGAAGACAACGAGGAGATTAACAGCAAGTTTTAGTAATTTGGGACTATCTGCACACAGAGACTTGTTTTTTCTCCTGACTAATGAAACATTTAGTTAAAGGGACCAAGTTTATTTAACTTTTTTTAATCAGGAAGTCATTCAACTTCCATTGGAGCTCATAGTCTTGTATGAATCGCTAGGTCTCTCTTTTCTCAGTACACGTGTCTAAAATGAGACTTGATGCTGTACATTGCTGCACTTAACGAGTGACTGGTATGTCAGTGCTTCAAATGCTCCAATCTCTGGAAGAAAGCTCCAGTGTTTGGAGTGCTCCAAACTCTGGAAATCCCATTCCCAATAGTAGGTGTTTCACATTTCCTTTAGGTCACCAATTCTGAGAGCTAATTGAAAGTGTGTGTTAACTATATCCCTCCAAGCTGGACCATAAAAAGCCTTTGAGTGTTAAAATAAAATAGTCTTTAAGGCCCCCTTGCATATTTAAAGGAAACAACCAGACTATGCTTTTGCTGGCTATGGACCACTAGAGATGATGGGTTACTAATGCCAGCACTCCTTTATAGTCTAGATCACACGTGCAGCTGAGAAACAGTGACTGAAGGTGCATGCAGAGGGAAAGGAGGGACCGTGCAGTCCTTACAGCAGGGCCGTGGGTGTGGGTCTGGTTCTGCCGTGATGTACAAGCAGCGCAGTATTACTAGCCTCTCCAGCAGGCGATACGTCAGGGCAGAACGCTGCTCGTGTGGCTGCTTTGCTCGGCCGAACGGCCCACATACTTTCCTATGTGATGCTGTGGAAAGCGGAGTGTAGACCATCAAAGCCTGAAGTTTTCATTCTCTTCATGTGGTTATATTTGCAGTCGTGACACTGCAAGTGACGTAAAGGGGGAGGAAAAGGCTGCTTTTTCAACAAGATGCAAACACAGAGATATTATCCATCCACTGATTTTAATCTCCCTTCACAAACACTCATGTATAACTAGATCCAATCCACTGATGTTGTCCCTCCTTCTCTGTCCTTTCTATCAGGTTTCTTAACTCTTTTCAGCAATGGAGTGAGTATTTCACTGCCTTATATTCAACTGGGCAAGGAACATTTCTTGTTCCTTAAGCTCACTTTCTGCAGCATGTTTATACCTGGAGACACAATTACAGACCCTCAAAATCCAGCTGGAATCTTATACCACTTTAAAACACAGAGGTAAAACCTGGAACGCCAAACTGAGGAAGAAGGAAGAGCTCTGATCTTATCCTGCCAAATGAAAAGGAAAAGTATATCAGCAGTAGGCTAGCTTGATGTTCTCACACTAGAAAAAATGCTGAAGTGAGTTTCAAATGAAGAAATAGGGGTTTTTTGCAAAAATTTTTTTCCTCTTACATAATATTTTTATTGGAAACACTGGACTTAATTATAAAAAAAATCAGACCTCTGACATGAAAATATGTCTGTCAGATAAAAGACTGAAACAACACTTTTAGGTTAGCTGACTGATATTCTTCACGTTCCTTCAACTCCTTGTTTTTTTATGTGTGGTCCTTAGGCATACTGTGTGTCCTGTGATGGATCTTCTTGCATCCTTAGTCACAAAGACTGTCTCCATTGCACCCTTTCCACTCCTTAACAAGAAGATTATGGTTCATTAGAGGACAGGCCATTGGCCAGGAGAGTTAACTTATTAGGGGAAGAATTCCCAGTTCCACGAGAAACAATAACACTCTCAGTCAGAGTATTTCAGTTTTCACTTCTTTGATGAAATTGTGCACTCTGCTGAGAAAATGCTAGTATGTTTTATTTTCTTTGAACTGTCTTGCATGCTTCTGCCACTACCTCACCCTTTTCTGCAGATGGGATACTGATTGTTCTCTGGATTTCTGTATGCTGTCATTGTTTCATTTGTTTCATTTTCACTGAAAATTTCCGGAGACTGATAGCACAGGGGCAACACTGGTGATTCATTTTTTCACCACCTCTAGTCAGCAGTGTTGTGGCTGTGACAGGTATTTTCCCTTTTGCTTTACCCTGAGAGTCCCTTACATGTATCACTAGAAGGTGTGGGTTTTATATAAATTCAGTTTTATTGCTTATCCATGATCGATGAATCCAACCGCATCCTATCTGTTTGATTCAATAGGCTTTTGGGGGGCCCCTTCATAAAGCTGGTCTTTATAATGAGCAGAATAAGTAATGAGTAAAGGTGTCTTCTTGTTCTACTAAATGAGCAACTTCTACACTTCATTGGATAGTCCCCTTTTACTACATCAAAATATAAATGCAAGTAACTCATATCTTGCTATCTCTGCATGTACACACTCCCTCTCCTCACCCGGAGACTTTACTATTTTGTGGGGTTCTGCTCTAACATCTCTGGCTCCAAACATGGGCCACCTTCAGTCCTAACACAAGGGTGATCTCTTGCATAGAAATGTGCATACAAATACACACGGATCTCTGAGTTACCATTGGAAAACTAAAAATCATTAATTCACTATGTTTCATTATTTTTTGAATTTTAATGAATATTGATTGCCTTTCAATAACATGCTTCACACAGATTCCTCCATGCTTTTCAACATTGTTCCTTGAGTTAGTACTGTGTTTTTAAAAAGTCTTAATATCTCACATGTGTAATTATTATTTTTAATTGTGGAATTATTCTCTTTTTCTTGTTAATCTGTAACGGGAAGACTGACCGCATGTGCTGCCTATCATGGATCTAAACCAAAGGAATGTGGGAACTATGACTGGTCTAGAACCCACAATGAGAGGTTACCATCTCGTCATCAGCCTCCAGAGACCCTTGGCAATGCTGGTTCAGAAGAGTCTTGCAGTAGTAAAATGGAGTTACAATAAAGGTCAGAAGTTTTGAATTTCCTGAAGTCAACTTTTTTCTTGTGTGCGAATGTGTAAGGTGAGGAAGAGAGAGGTGCTTTTGTTGTGATTCAGTTTAGTCATTGGCTGAGAAGGAAAGAAATCCTCAGAAATGTAACCAAAAAAGTAGTACTTCTCAGCACGTAAAGTATTTTTGCAAGCATTTCCTTTAGATTTTTCATGTTTTGGCTGCCTATCCCAAGACTGGATATGCTTTGTATTCAGTTCCTTAGGTGGGATGGTTGCTAGATAGCAACTTGCAAGACTTGAGTTCAGGGGTGGCTTCACCAGAGGTTTCCTGTGAGACTGTACAACACGCTCTGTGATATTTAAGTTTCTATTTCCCGCTGAAAGAAGCAGGAACTGAGCACCAAACACCTTTGCCTTGGTTTTCATGCTTAGAAAATATGTATAAATTTTCCTCACTACTATGTAGAAAAATACAAGTATTAATGACCGTCTTTTTAAACTGTCAGAAAGTTTCCATTATTATGTGATTGTCTACCAGTCAAAGTACTGCCTATTTTCCGTGTATGTGCCCAGGATAACCAAACCTTGGACCTTCACTTATAGGGAGGAATTTTTGAGTGTTCAGTGAAGGTCAGTAAATGATGGCTCTGGCAGAGCAGAGAAAAATGTGACTGTTACATGTGGAAACTGAGGCACTGAAAACTTATGGAATAAAGTGTCAGTACCATGAAGGCGTTTTGCACTGAATTGTTTCTTAGATGCTTTTCAACTGCAAGATTACCTTGTAATCTTCTGAACATAGTATTTTTAAGTTCTTTCCTCTAAATCTTTGTGTTCTTACCATAAAAGAAAATATTATTCCAAGAAGTTGTTAATTTCTTTTTAATGAATCTTACCTGGTTTTGATAAACAAAAAATGTAGATCATGGTATTTTTTTTTTTAACAATATGCGGTCTGTATTTTAACTTCACAGTGACTTTTACTGCTTTTAAAAATATCTTTTCACTAAAGTTTTCAGTGATGAGCTTTTGTGGAGAAAAAATGTTTTCAGGCAAACAACAGTGTTTTGGATATTAAAATTGTGTTAAAATATTTACTTACACTAGGTGGGTTTTTTTCTGCTATTGCTTTCAATATTATTCATAAAATGCGATCCCAAATGGTCTTGTATACACATGCAGGTAAGCTTATCCGCAGCCTGAGCTCTGGCATATCCAGGTACCCAGCTGTGAAGTTTCAAAGGATGACCTGTTTAGTAGCCAGTACCAAGGAAGACATGAACACCTTCCCAGACAGGTAGCGGTCTTAAAATGCAAAGCAAAACAGAACTGGAGATTTTTAAAAAGGCCCACAAATCAAGAATAAAGTAAAGTCTGCATGGAGAACCTCTCCCAAGTACTATGTGAGTACAAGAGAGCACAAAACTCTATTCAGGCTAAAATCAGTTGTATCACCTTAGAACGAGTAAAAGGGGTTACAATAGCAGATCTGAGGCTGGGCTTTTATGTAGTAATGAAAAAGCACATAACTTCCCATGTTTCTTTTTCCCCCACTGCAGATGGGAAAATATGCATTATCTTTCCCTTGATGAAGCATTTTGAGATGGATGTAAAGTAGGCCCTAAGAGTCTCCAACAGTCAGGAAAAAGGGGTGAGGATCCCTGCCAGAGCTCCCATCTGTGGTCATCAGCGGACAAAGGGTATGAGGCAAATGATCTGGCTGAGAAATATTCATCCTCTCAGTTTTCTCTGTATGCAGTAGAATTTGCTGTAAGCACGGGGAGCTGCAGTGATTACAAAACACTTTCCTTGAAAATGTCTTTTGATCTCTGGCCTCCAAATTACATCAACCTTCTTCCCTTCCGAGAAGTTTCTCGGTTCTTAGAAAAAGCCAGCACTCAGTGGGGCTGCTTATGAACTTATACTCTAATGGAGGCATAAGCAGGAACTAGAAATGCTCTAGTTAAAGGTCAGAAGTTTTCTGGGTTTTTGTTTTACGTGTGGGAGATGTGTATTGGTGATCTTTATTTCCTTCACTCTGCCCCATTTTTGTCTAGTCAGCTTGAGGAACAGATGTGGGCTTTCGTCCAACAGTGTGTAATGTGATAAATATACATTCTGTGTTTTAATGCCTGGCGTGGTGTCGTCTGGAAATAGACTTGAAAAATGACAACTATACTTGGCATTTGGAGGAATCAGCTGGGCTATCTAGGGATCACGAGGTCTGAACAGGATTGCTCCAAGCCCAAGAAAGGTTTTTTCCAGCAGAGTTGACTTGTTCCAGGCTTGCTTTTGCTGACATATCTGAAATCCTTTGTCAAGAATCCCTCTGTCTGTTCCTCATTGTTATTAGACAAAACCAGGGAATACTCTGGAGGGGGACCAAGAAGATTAAGCATTCTAATCCAGTTTTTTTTTGGAAGCACAATATTTCTGGGTGCCAAATGCACCTTTGAGCCTTGCAGAACAACAAAAAAGAGACATTTTCTTTTAACTGAATTTACAGTGAGTTATACATTTGGAGTTCAGATCACTCAGAAATGAGCTTGGCAGGTGCTGGCTGTGATAATGGTGCTGAACTAGGGCAAACAATCTGGCCATAAACCTAAGAGGTGAATCATGCTGCATCACAGACTTATTTTTAATATAAAGAAGTACTGTATCTCAACCTTTTATGTATCCCTCCAACGTGGAGTTTTTGGACGCACTCACCTTCCTCCCGCCCCGCCAAGTAGCTGGCTGTGTAGTTGACTGACATAACATAAGGTATAGCACCTGGCTATGCTACTATTTGTCAGATTCCATTCATGCTTATCTGGAAAAAATACTGCAAAAGACTCACTATTTCTATTTTTCCTTTAAGAAATTAGACATAATAGAAGTTCTCAGGAAGGAATCTTTATAGTGTCCTTATCCTGTGTGGACATCCAGAAACTCCCTGTGCTTTGTATGTAATTTCAGTGACTAGTAACAGAAAATTTGACACTGTCACTTCTAACTCATTGCTTCCTAAGCTGCATTAATTTAAGCTTCAGCATATGTACAGAAGCAGCCCAGGTACCTAGCTGCTACTTAGGCAGAGCTGAAATCCAAATAGGAAGTGGCATACCATCAAGGCATTTGACTGGCCACAATATAGTTGGCTTAAACCCATCTTTGTCTACAGCAACATCCTGCTGGGTATACGCAGCAACAGGACTTTAGCCATTTGTAGAAATGTGCAGCTAAAATAGGAAGCATCCTCAGAGATTAGACCCATCAGCTAAACAGGGCTTTTCAGGCTCTCAGTTTTAGACCTAGATTTACTTAACTTGCACTAATGTCCTCCACACAGCATGCAGATCTTGCTTTTAGTTTGCACCCTTAGAGATGCTGGTAAACATTCTTTAATACATATTAAATTTTCACATGAGGTAAATGTCAGCTATCTTTGACAGAAAAAGCTGGCCCAGTTTCCATAGATGCTGGTCATCACACATAAATTCATCACTGCTGAAAATCAGGACTTGTTTACTGACATTGTGGCATATGGTCTGGGAGGGGATTTTCAGAGTTTAAAGATAATTTACTCAAAGGCAATTAACTGCCATTAGTACTTCCAAAATTCCCCTTATTCCTTCTCCTACACAAATACATCTATTAATCATTAACCCCTAAACTTCCATATAGCAAGTGTGTTTCAGATCTGGTACGCTTTCTGGAAGCAACTGAAAGTACAAACAGTCTAGAGAGCAACTGCTGATGAATCTCTGTAGGCTTGCTTATTTTCCACTAGAAATTTATTTTCTTACTGCTTCTACTACTCTGCTAGAGATCGCTATTAGAGGCAGGATAGGAAGACTTTCAGCCTGACCCAGTCTGGCCATTCATAGATTCCTATTCTTAGTGCTATACACTAATGCTGTCTCTGGATTATGAAATTAATCAGTTACAGAGGATATTGACATTTAATTACACTAAAAAGAGGAAGATTATGTCATTGATTATTTTAAGATGGAAGCATCTGAAAAAAGTATAAGTAGTTAGAATTTCTTCTCCATAAGCAACATGCTTTGGCCTTGACAAGCTAGACTACAAGTTACTATTAAAGTAGAATGAATTCATTTTCCAGATGTTACATCAGCACTGAACCCAAAGAATGTTATCTCAGCTGGAGTAATACAGAATTTTACTTACCAAAGTAACCTACGAGTATGGTAGCCTGCTTACAAAAAAAAAAGAAAAGCAATTAGTTACCTGGGTTACACACCTTTCAACCAGGAAAAGAAAAACAGCTGATGAACATGAGGAAAGTAATGCTTTAGGGAAGCCTAAATGACTGATGTGAACATGTCATTTTAAAAAAATATACAGTCATGAAAATGACAGGACAAATCACATGACATTTTTGATCCAAAGCTAGTATTTGATTTAACTATTTAAAGGTTATTATATTTATACACCTTTATATGTTTACTGCATACTTATATAGCTGTGTGTGCTATAGTTACGTATCTATGCAAGTGAAGGTAAGTGTTGTTAAACTTGAGAAGCACACTGTGTGTGCTTTTGACCTCGGGAATATCAACCATTTAAGCTTATGACAAATGCATAACAAGAAGACCATCCTTCCCCCAAAACAGTTTAGTCATCCCTGAACCAAAGTTCCTGACAGACAGGAGATCTTTATCTTAACAAGTTAAGATGAAAATTCACTGGACATGACCAATCAAAATTAATTTTCTCAATATACTCAGAGAAAACTTGATTTTGACAAATGTCCTGACAACTCGCAGCTTCCTAAGGACTTACTGTACGTCATAAAGTTTTTCAAGTCACAGTTCTGCTCTATGGAGGCACATCTGATCCCTGTCATAACACCTTTCTTGTTTTCTTTTAGCATACACTCTGTTATCCCTCGGACACACTGAAGAGATGCTGGGGAGGTAAATAATCATGAATGTGTCCCATTGCTCCAATCAACCGTTTCACCTCTGTGTTACATATTTTTGTAGATGTTAAATCTACACCATAATTGTTCCTGTAAATTGTAATTTTAAAGTCTGTTTTGTACATCAGAGGAAAGAGAACGGAAGTGTACTAGTCTTGGATATTCTCAAGTAGAAGAAGAAAAAGTAACACATCCCTGCAACAGAAGCTTCTGTCTATCTGTTAAACTGACTACATGAGCACAAAATTCATGGGATATTTTATTTTATCTGCTTTAACAGGCAATCCTTTAGCATGTCTGTTCTGATACTTTGATGTAAAGTTATTAGACTGACTTACAGTTGTTTGCATTTCTGTCATCTTAAAATACTGATTTAATGCCCATCAGTAAGTAATAGCTAAACATCTTAACAGGTTCCATCACTCAGCTGAGTTTCATTCCCGCTGATATAGATTTAGAAGAGCTATCACTTAGTGACTGTCCACTTTAAGTCAAATGCAATTACAGCCACAGATACGGAGATCTTTTTTAACATGGAGCCATGTGTATGTATGCAAAATTTATATGAAATAGTGCAAAATGTTAACAATATGTTTGAACCAAACGAAATGGGATAAGAATCTGGACTTGGTTATCCATAAGGAATCCTCTTTTTCTTGGGAAATAGAGTTTTCAGCAAACTTGTAAACAGAGAAGGAATATCACATGGTTTGCATTATAATTTCTCCTACCAGCTTTCTCTTTCAAAATGAAGTACTCACTCTAAGATTTTATGTGTTTGACTTAATGTGATGGAGAAATAAGAGTAAAATATCAAAACCTTTGCACTCATGATTAGGCCAAATTGAATATGACCAAACAGAGCTTTAGGAATTCCAGCCATGCTTCAAATATCCTATGGAAGATGAAGGGGAAAGAAAAGAACCCACTACAGTCATCAAGAGTTTCAAAAAAGATTGAGGAAAAAAGAAGAATGATCCT
This sequence comes from Steatornis caripensis, assembly GCA_013398225.1. Taxonomy (NCBI): domain Eukaryota; kingdom Metazoa; phylum Chordata; class Aves; order Caprimulgiformes; family Steatornithidae; genus Steatornis; species Steatornis caripensis. The sequence continues at coordinate 366,773 of VZSC01004086.1, forward strand.
GTGGTCAAGACACTTGATTTAGCTCTTGACTCAATTTCTTCCTTGTTTGAATGATCTTATGGTTTTGTTCAACTTAATCTCTCTCTGCCTCAGTTTCTCATTAATAAAATAGGCAGTGATTAAATCCTTTCTTTCCCACTCTGTGTTCAAGTTACAAATCTTTCCAAGCAGGATTCCATTGAGAACATGTGCATACAAAGGAAGCTCATGACACTTACTTTGTTTCTGAAAATTGGTAATACTCCTGTAGGAGCATGGAGGCTGCTGACAACAGATGTGCTTTTCTTTAATCCCACATTCAAACTCTTTTACATGGAAACTAAAGGCTAAATTCAGAAAAATGTGGGTGCCAAAATCCCAAACTGCAACACAATACAATCTTCTCCAGGGGCTGCTTGAAGGGGTACCTAAAGCCTACAAGTAGGTGAGTTATTAGCGTTCTGTTGAAGAAAAAGGATATAAGAACTAATGAGGGATGGAAATAAGTCTCTGATATTTAACTTCCTCTTTAATAAATTTAAGTCTATAAAGCACCAGGCTGGGCTTAATATTTTGCTATGGCTGACATCTGCACCTGCTCCTTGAATATGTTGGGTATTTTGAATATGTTGTATGGATGTACTTGCTGTCCCAGATTCTGCTGCAGAAACTTAGCACTGAGGTTGGATATTGCAGGATGTAGACTTTGCACAACTTTTCTATGCAAAGATTTTTTTCAGTGAGGGTGGACTTGTCAAGGCCTGAAAGCTGCTAATGACTTTACTGCTTGAAGATCAATGAAATAAAAATGTATCACCATCCAGGTCACTGGTTCATGCTGGAGATGACTGAAATATAACATCAAAACTAAAACTGTGTGACTAATATGCTTGCCTTGGGAGTAAAACTCTAGTGGAGTAATGTATGGGGGGATATCATCCTGTTCATTGCAAAAGCCCCATCCTTGAAGAGTTGTTGGAACCATCACTAGAGAAGACTTTTAACAAGCCTTCCATCTGATGGAAAGAAGCTAACAGCAAGCTAAGTGTGTGTGAGAGGGAATAATAATTATGGCCTCTGACCTGCTATCTCCCATGTATGTTGGAAGGCATAGATTTTTAATGATTGTGTTGAGATGGTTAGGATGGAGACAGGCACATAGCAAGAGGTGCATTGGCTGATCCCCTTTTCTCTTGCAGAAAGTATTTGAAGGTCTCACTTTTCCTTCACAAATCACCTTCACCAGCATTTTTAGGACAAATTTCTAAGGCAAAGGAAAAGTATAATGTACTTTCCAAGTGATGTAGAGATGATTATGTCTTTAAAGATATCTAATTTCTGTAGCAAGGGAGGATATTATTTTACACCATATGGTAGCTGTCCTGTGATGTCATAGTGATTAATGACAGGACCAGTTGGATGCTCCAGTGACATAACAAATGACCTGAGTTTCCTGTAATGGCAACAGTTACATGCTTATAGTAGGACCCAGCAATTAACTGAGCTCTAGTCTCGTCTCCCCCTGGATTTAAGTACTATAAAATGAACACAAAGACTACTACCAACTTCATGAGGGTGTGGGTCAAGCATTCTGTGACTTTTGGCAGATTCCTTAGACTGTGGATATCTGTTTCCCATCTGTAAAACTGATATTATAATTAGCTGTTCACAGGCTCAATATAAAATTAATTGGTAGAAGGTCTTTGAAACCTTTGTATAAGAAAAATATCAAGTGGAAATAACATTTTAGGGAATTTATCTGTGTATTTTTAACTCTACGTCATAGACTTATAAACCTCCAACACCCTCTGCTCAGTATTGTCTTTTAAATGCATACAGTTTAATTGGCCTCATGATTATTTGTCAGATAAAAGCAGAAAGTCTTCATTAAATGCTTTGTGGTCTACTTTTATGTCAATGATATTTTGCATAATCATAGATACCTGCCTGAAATAATTCTGGGAGCAGATAAAGTATTCCTACTGTACTGAAGCAAAGCAATACAGACAAGGAATGATCCAATTCTCCCAATACTAGCTTTACTGACAGCTTGATGACTGACACTCTAGCTGTTATTTTATGTCATGTGTAAAGACACATGTGATTTGTCATTAGCTGATGAAAAAAATAAATGAAAACCTATCTATTTTCTTGATCCAGTCTTTACTTACTATTTTCTTCAGTCTTTTCTAATCATTTTGGTCAAAATTATAGTCTTGGGCATATGCTGTATTTGGGAACAGGCTTTGCATTTATCAAGCCACTGAGGCTCTTTGAACCCAGGATTGTCAAATGATTCATCTTTGTGCTTTGTCTTTTTCTGTCTCTAATGATAACAGCATAATTTTAATAGGTAATTTCATTACATTTCAATACTTCTTGTCCACTGCTGTTTACTGAATAGTTCAGCCATCAAATATAAGCAAGAAGATCCTGTTGCTACTGGCTTTGGGTTTTACCAAAAACCATAAAATCTTTTTTTTTTTTTTGTTTAGGTTCTTTCACTTAGGAAAAAGTGAATGCTCCTAGATTATGAAGAGAGTTCTTGAAGGCTGAGATGTTTGGATTCTCAGCCTACTATTTTATGATTTTCTTGAATAAATCACACCTCTGACTGCTTTCTGAATCTTGCAGTGTATGAGTCTGTAATTACTTCACACTGGTGAGAGGAGATCATCCAAAACTCACTTACACTACTAATATTCTGATTCAACAAAGTCCTGGAGGTAAGAAGAAAACTACATTTCTACAGACATTTTTCTTCAGGTTAGATAATCCAAAGAGTACAGACATGAACACTGTGCACTGTGTACACTAACCAACACATAATTTCATCTTTTTCCCTGTTACCTCACTGTTTTTATGACAGGTTTGGAAGTGAGATGAACATACATGTTTCAAATCATTTATAAAAGTGAAGAAGAAACATTCACACAAATCACATTCCAGTGATGACACTCTGGATGATGTCTGGAGGATACGAGGTGTCAGATACAATGATGGGAGAAGGTGGAGGTAAAACACAGCCCATGTTGTCTCTTACCACTCGTGAAAAGCCACCAATCCCTGCTTGCTCATGACAATGTTTTTTTATGTCATTTGGAAGTGCCAGTTGATGGGTACTTTTCTGGGTAGGAGAGTGTATAAAGCAGATCACAGCTCTGATTTTGTAATGACAGTTCTGGTGGTGTTTTTATAGTGATAAAAATTGCATGCATCCTATGAATGCTTTCCAGGTGTTTTTCTGAACTTTTTATGTGACTATTCAAAGGCATTCTTAGCTGAATTTACTTCATTGGGCTAATTTACAACTTTTTTTGTTCGTGAACTCTTAATCGGTACCTCAATTTCTGCGGAGGATGAATATTCCTTCCTAATTTCATTCATCATTGAGAGACGAGGGCAGTGTTAATAAGTGATTGGACATTGTAACGTGAAATAACAAGTGGAAAGGGAGAGACAAGAGAGTTTCAAAGCATGAAATTAAAACCTGTGGGTTATGGCTTAACTTACTACTTATTTTCTCATTTTGTTGCCATCAATACTTTTGTTCTACTCTTGATGTGACGTGTTTCACAGGGCATGATTTGGGGCCCATTTGCTCTTTATTTTCATGTGATATATGGGGTGTGTCTTATTAGTTTCTGTTATAATCCACTCTTTGTTCTTATTCAGACGTGTGCTATTAATTGTCTTTAGGAGAGTTATAAACATTTCTGAGATATTTCGCTGTAGTTCCCTTTTAACTTACACAAGAATCAGATCTAAGTAAATAGGAAACGTAAATTTTTGGGGAAGATTGAGAGCTAGCAATCTTCTGACTCTGCACTAAACAGAATTAGGGCACTGGCATGCCCATTGACTAGCAATCAGGGAAACCATCAAAGCTGATCACTTTTCCTGGTAGTTTTGACCTGAGCCAACCAAAGGTCTGCCAGACAGTGCCTAGGCCCAGTGTGGGATAGGACAGGACAGGGCAGGGTGGGATAGGACAAGGACTGTTCGCATGATGGACCAAGCCATACTGTTCAACTTCTCTGAAGGGGAAGAGTGGTGAGTCATACGGATCAAAGCCTCGCTGCCATGTAGGACAGAGAAGAGACGCAGGACATTTTGTGTTTTAGGTAGTATTAAGAATAACTTTTAAGAGTAAAGAAGGAAAACAAGAGGACAAGGTGTAAAACAGAGAGATGAAATTCACACTGCGTAAGAATTCCTAACCTACTTCTATGATCTTTTGTGAAGGAGGAAAATCTCAAGTAAATTATCTCTTTTCATGATCTCTTGTCCTTAAATGTACTTGAAGTTGTCAGGGTCTAGAAAGAATGCTTAGGGGCTAGAAAGAGCTGCCTAGAGATCTTATTTATTTTCCTTGATCCGCTGCCACTCCAAAATAAGACCTTGGCAACTTCTTTCTTTTGTCAATAATATAGCGACAGCATTTTCTCCTATTCTTTTTTGTCTTTTCTCTTCCACATAGATCGTCCCTTGTAGTATAGACACAGTTTTTTGGCAGTGAGTCCCTACCAGTGACTGCTCAGAGCTATTGCAATAGCAGTTATGACTTCTGATTTCATGAAATCATAATTTGAAAAGATTCCTGTTATTTAAAATGACTCCGAAGCACCAAGCATCTCAAAGGGTGAGTGTGAGACAAGACCATGATCGAAAAAATATGAAGGGATGTTACTGCTTGAAAATTTGCTTTCTTCGCTTTCTGAGGTATAACCAAGTTCCGCTACTGCCAAGTCAAAAATGCTGTAGGTATGTAAAAAGCTCAAAGGTGCTACAAAATCATTCTGCTGATTCAGATCTACTCAAAATGTTCTCTGTGCACTCAATTTAATGTTTAGCTGGAAGAAGCATCATCTGTCACCTGCAACAGACATAAAACCATAAAACCAGTTAAAATTCTCCAGTTTTTCCTGCAGTGAGTTTAACAATCATGAACCCACTCAAATCAAGATCAGAATTGATGTTTGAGCTACAAGGAACAGACACTTTGTTCTCAATCAGGGAACTACAGCATGAGTGGCACCTGGGTTTGTCAAATAAATAATGCCTTTCAAGCAATAGTTAGGACTTCCATTGCTGCAAGAGGGAATCCAGGGATTCAACTGATCTAATGACAAGCATGGAAGTTAAATATAAAACTGAAGAGTCTGACTAGAAAGTGATTAAGCATTTTGCCTGGCTCCATTTCTGAATGTTTACCTTCAGGCACAAACAGCATTGCTTCTCACAGCAATGGGCCACTCACTCTGCCAGGTTTGCACCTCTAGACCTCTACAACAGTCTTCTAACATGATGAGATATGAGGTGAAAGAGATGAGCTAGCTATAATGAGTCTCAAAGCACTATGTCAATGCAGTGCTAGACCAGACTTGCCCCTTAGTCTCATGTCTCACTATTCATAGTGGAAACCTGATCATTTGCTTCAGTGCTCTCTTGGCACAAGGTCTTGCTTTGTCTTGGTGATTGGGGAGGGAGTCCAGCCTTACTCAATGCTGTTGTACAAAGGCAAGCTCTTATTCATGCAGTCTGATAGAGTCAGGCTAAATGTACTATGGTTTAATCTTCTGAGCAGGTAACCTTAGCAGAGCTCTTCCCCAAAACAGGGGAGATGATGTGACCCTGAACTGCAGCCAAGAACGTGGCTGGAAACATGCAGGTCACAGGGGGTTTTGCACTTAACTCAGCTTTCAGGTCCTTTCCTCTCTTTGCAACAGTGATTAGCATGGCATGAGTTTTACTCTTTTGTTAGTGTCAGCACATGAAGGCAGAGGGAAATGAACCTGTCACAGGCATGGCCAAGAGAGGTCATGAATTTGGTCAGGACACCCTTGCTTTTAGTTCTAGGTAGGCACAGTCTGAGCCATGTTCCTGACGACTGATGACTAACACAAACTTTTAGCCATTTATCGCTTACAGTGCAAAGTTAAGGGAATTGGGGGTGTGAAGCAGCAAGAATTTCCCACAGAAAACTTGGATGCAGTTTTTGTTGCTGCTTGTCGCTTCGTGGTTGTATTGAAAGCATCAGTTATTGTTATCCTGCCTGAACGTCCATGAAAATTTTTTGGTTTAGGGACAGCAGTAACCCTCTTCTTTCCCACGTAGCGTTTGCTTTCAAGAGTCTTAAACTCTGAAGGACTCCATTGCAGAAATAATAGTTAACTCTGAGCACTCAGAAGTCTTTAATCAGAGACCCTAAATTGAGAGACAGGCTTATAATACTAAATATTGATTTATTTTGTCATCTATTTTGTAGGACTGAAGAATGTACTTGATTGACATTTTAAAGCTTTTCCCTGCAACCATGCAGACTAGAATGTTGAGACTCTCATACACTTAAATTCCAGAATTTGGGGCTTAAAAAGGAAATTCATGAAGATTTCTAGTACCATAGAAATTAAAAGTGTTTTTTTCAGCTTCTTTATCTTCAGTAAGGAATTACGTTTGAAGTACTTCTTGAAATTATATAATTTAAAAACTAATTAATTTTGTTAAATGCAGGTATGCTGAAAAATCTTGCTTGTAAGGTGTAACATGGAGACTAAGGCTTCTATAAGAGTGAGAAAGGAGAAGACAGTGAGCTGGATGGCAATGCTGCTGCTGAAAGAATATGAAGAAAATATATAAGCCATTTAGTAACCACTAGAGGTTTAGAAGTAATTTCTCTATGAGCAGACTGTTTTCCTTTAACCTTTTAGAGATTTCTTTCATCAGTTTGAGCAAGATACAGAACTGTTCTTGTAAAGATGCCAGAGTACACTGTAGCAATCTCAAATGCACCAAATAAAACATTTTTGGTCAGACAGATATAGGCTGAAACACTTCATCCAAATAATTTATGGATTAAGGAAAATGTTTGATGCATTTGCTCACTTCCAGCTGGTTGCAACCTATGTTATCAAGCAGAAGAGAAAACTAATGCAACCAGCATCAAGCTTGAAGAAACTCAGTATCTGGGCCTGATTTTCGCTGTAGAGCTCAGGACCATTTTGCTTAGACATATTTCAAACACCTGAACCATTCTCATCAAAAACTTGAGCATCCTTAGTTGATTTACACGAGAATATTCTTCAAAAACACTCTAGTCAGGCAAGTTCCCCACAAACATTTCCAAAACTTCAGAAGTTTTGAAATGTTCCATACTTCATCCAGAATTTTTTTCCCTACACTTCTGTCTCTGTTGCAAAATGCATTTCATAGAAAGAAAGTGTATTTATAGTTTCTTGTACAAAGAAATACACCAAAGATGAAGACAAATGAAATAACCAGTGAATCCAGCATCATGGTTAGCTTTCTGGTCCACAAAACGCTTTCTGGTCTACAAAACACTTTCTGACCTCCTGGTCTTGTTGAGTTTAAAAGCCCATCAAGTCATGCATGGAGAGCACTCAGAATAAATATCCCTGCTACTTTTGTAAAGGTGTGTCCTTGTTGCCGTAAACCCAGCAGTGAATTACAGAGCACGTCTGTCATTTGTAACTGTGGAGGCAGGTTACTTAAGCATAAGAAAAGCACAGCAAATGGCCTGATCCTCTGTCTGGTGTGAGGAATGTATTTTTATAAGGTCACATGTTCAGATTGAAAGTGATTAAATTATCTACAGAGATCCAAAACTTGTTAGTCTATGTTTGATGGGGAGAAGGGAGTCATTCTTAAAATATTATGTGTAAGTATTGGTGTATAAGTCGTATTGGTGTGTAAGTCGAGTGTTCGAATTGCGTATGTGTAGTATATGTACGTTAGCTGCTGCCCTCTGCTGCACAGTCAGGTCTTCCCAGCAGCTAAACAACCAGCAACATTCTTAGATCAACTCCAAAATGTTCATGCTTTTCAAGCTGGAGAAATCACTTCTTTCCTGCCAATGAGATATTCAGAGAGTCACTGTGCTTTGCTCTGAGCCTACCATGAAACTTTTAGCAGGCTACAGCTTTCTTGCAGTGGTCCAGAGCAGGACTTCTGCTCTGGAGTCTGATGAGTGTGCAGATCTCCTCTGTCTAAGTCAAAACTTGCCTGTGCCTAAGCCATCTTCACTGTCATCTTAGCAATATGAAGACTCTGAATCTGAATCAATACATGAATCCTGGAAACTGTAATGGTAGTGCTGTAGCAACATCTTTAGAAAGTCAGTATAACTCAAATGTTTAAGCTCCAAGCCAAGAAGAAGAATTTTCTTTAGCCACAACCAGGGAGGTTGTGCCAAATCTGGTGCTCAGCTTTTGCCAGACCATGGGCTTGATCTTATGTCAGTCACTTCCTCGTGCAGCAGGGAACAGCAAGATGTGAACATTACCTCCTTTGAGAGAGACAGAGAAAGAATGTCCTACCTCGCTGGAGATCACTGCAAGGGCAATGGCTGTCAGCTTTGAAGAGCTGCCTGAAGGACTTAATATTTCATACGGGATCACAAAATGGTAGGAGCTGGAAGTGACCTCTGGAGATCATCTAGTCCAACCCCCCTGCTAAAAGAGGTTTGCCTAGAGCAGGTTGCACAGGAACACGTCCAGATGGGTTTTGACTATCTCCAGAGAAGGAGACTCCACAACCTCCCTGGGCAGCCTGTGCCAGGGCTCTGCCACCCTCACAGTGAAGTTCCTCCTCATGTTCAGGTGGAACTGCCTGTGCTCCAGTTTGTGCCCATTGCCCCTTGTCCTGTCACTGATCACCGCTGAAAAGAGTCTGGCCCCACCCTCTTGTCACCTGCCGTTTAGATATTGATGAGCATTGATCAGATCTCCTCTCAGCCTTCTCTTCTCCAGGCTGAACACACCCAGGTCTCTCAGCCTTTCCTCATAAGAGAGATGCTCCAGTCCCCTCATCATCTTTGTAGCCCTCCGCTGGACTCTCTCCAGTAGTTCCCTGTCTCTCTTGAACTGGGGAGCCCAGAACTGGACACAGTACTCCAGATGCGGCCTCACCAGGGCAGAGTAGAGGGGGAGGATCACCTCCCTGGACCTGCTGGCCACACTCTTCTTACTGCACCCTAGGATGCCATTGGCCTTCTTGGCGCACATTGCTGGCTCATGGTGAGCCTGTTGTCCGCCAGTGCTCCCAGGTCCTTCTCTGCAGAGCTGCTGTCCAGCAGGTCAGCCCCCAACTGTAGTGGTGCATGGCATTATTCCTCCCTATGTGTAGGACCCTACACTTGCCCTTATTGAGCTTCATCAGGTTCCTCTCTGCCCAACTTTCCAGCCTTCCAGGACACACTAAATGGCGACCCAGCCTTCTGGTGAGTCAGCCACTCCTCCCAGCTTTGTATTGTCAGCAAACTTGCTGAGGGTACACTCTGTCCCTTCATTCAGGTCATTAACGAATATGTTGAATAAGACTGGACCCAGTACTAACCCCTGGGGAACACTGCTGGTCACAGGCCTCCAACTAGACTCTGCCTCACTGATCACAACCCTCTGAGCTCTGCCATTCAGCCAGTTCTCAATCCACCTCACTGTACAGTCATCTAACCCACTCTTCCTGAGCTTTCCTATGAGGATGTTGTGGGAGACAGTGTCAAAAGCCTTGCTGAAGTCAGGGTAGACAACATCCACTGCTCTCCCCTCGTCCACCCAGCCAGTCATGCCATCATAGAAGGCTATGAGATTGGTCAAGCAGGATTTCCCCTTGGTGAATCCGTTTTGACTACTCCTGATAGCTGCCTTCTCCTCCATGTGCTTAGAAATGACTTCCAGAATGAGCTGTTCAATCACCTTTCCAGGGATGGAGGTGAGACTGACTGGCCTGTAGTTTCCCAGGTCCTCCTTCTTGCCCTTTTTGAAGATTGGAGTGACATTGGCTTTCCTCCAATCCTCAGGCACCTCTTCTATTCTCCATGACCTTTCAAAGATGATGAAGAGTGATTTGACAATAACATCTGCCAGCTCCCTCAGCACTCGTGGGTGCATCCCATCAGGGCCCATGGATTTGTGGGTGTCCAGTTTGCCTAAGTGGTCTCTAACCCAATCCTTCCTGACCAAGGAAAAATCTTAATTTCTTTCTTATCTCCAGGGACTGGGAGTTCTGAGGGCCAGTCCTAGCAGTGAAGACTGAAATGAAGAAGGCATTGAGTAAATCCGCTACATATGTCTGAGGAGAGTTCTGGGAATATCAAGCGTGTGAGAAATCTTCAAGTTAAGAACAACACAAAATGTGTGTGTTTGGCAGTTTTTGAGGAGACAAAGCAGAGTAGACTGTTCAGAGAACTGGGTGGTGGTGGTGGGGGGTTGGATACAGTAAAAGATTTTTTAATGTAACATTTGTTTTATTCAGATTCAGAGTCTCTGCCTAGTGATAAAGTAGTAGCAAAGATGGTGTAGAGTACAGGCAAGCTTTGGTTCAGGCTGGGAAGAGCCATGCTCTCCCCAGAATCCAGGCCAGCAGAAGTCCTTGCAGCATGCTCCCTCCTGCTCATTTGCATGTCTGCAAGAGATTAAAGCCCTTCCAGATCTGCCAGCCAATTTGCTCTTCTGAAAGCACCCTAGCCTAACTAAGCTGCAGATGAATTCAGCTAGCTGAGGATGTTTAGAACAGATTTTGCTGGCCTGGTTCATTTTGATTCAGATAATTTAAATAAGCAAATTTGTTGTGACTAGTAACCCAGAGCTGTCAAAACGACAGTGAAAAATACCAAGAGTGATGGACTGAAGAGTGTCAGATCACAAAGTGCGATCACAAATTGCAATCACAAAAGGACACACATTCAAGACTCAAAGACTGTTATCATTAAAAAAGCTCCGAATCTTTTATGTCTTTAAAGATTTAAATTTGCATGTGTATTTGTGTAAGTTTGTACATACAATAAGTACATGAACACAAGCCATGTGCCTGGACATATTAGAGATTATGGAAAATGAATAAGAAGAAATTAAGTTGCCCACAACTACGTCTTGTCAAACCTTCCAAATTGGAATACTTTTTCACTTAAGAAATTCTTATTTAATACTTTCAAAATAGTATTCTCATACATTTATCTTGCATGTGCTTTTATTCCTTCCACCTGTTCTCCCTTTAAATTATTTATAACTCTAGCACCTGTAATTGTGAATTGTTTTGAGCTGTATTAATGTGGTCTGCTGATGTCAATAAGAAATAACAGTGCAATGCCATGTTTTCTTGTACGTTCTCCAGTATGTAGTTAAAACAGACTGGGACAGTCAAATACAGGAAAAACATGAAAGTACCATGGCTGTGTGAGCCTATTGAATTACAAATGACACAGGTAGTATAAAACTCTACTTAAAAACCACGGTTAACCAGGACCTTGCAATTGACCCATCATTGGTTTTAAAGGACTGAACATTTTTGGCTAATAATATTTCTACAATTTCAAATTCACCTATTACCCTCCCTATCGTTCACATCTGTCCTTCGTTAATTTCCAAACTTACAAGTATTTTTACTATACCCATGAGAGTAGCGGGTCCTAGCTACAGCCTCTGAAGGCACATTCAGGTCCTACCCTGATCAGCTAAGAAATAATGAATACATCTTTTTCATGGTTGAAAGTCTGGTCTGGAATGACCGCTATATAAATATGATTGTTAAACACGTGACTAGACAGGGTGGGTTTTGGTTGCACAGAGCTTTCTCTTGCCAACACTTCAAAATCCACTGCACCTTTTTCTTACACATCAAGCCTCTGAGAAAGCTTGTGTACAAATTGTGGTATTTTGCTGCTGTTCCACTGTTTGCCAGGGACAGTCATGTTGCACTTGTTCAGTGACCGTAAGCAGAAAGTGGCTGCTTTGTGCCAGTATGACTTTAAGGCACACATAAAATACAAAGGAAGCTTGTCAACTCGGATCAACTGTGCAAACACCTTTTCTTTATCCCATGTTGCAAAGGAAGGAAAAGAGTCTGGAATGCAGAGTGTTTCTGTGAATACATAGCCTTGGCTGTGTGCGATCAACATGAAACTACTATTGTTTGTTGACAACCAAAAATGACAAAACGGAGCAAGAAAATTTGCTTCATTACAGTTCGAGTTACTAAGTGCAGTTCAAGGGGAGGCAGGTTCTTACAGATAGTCACTTCAAACATATAGATGCAAAAAATAGACTCTAAAAATAACAAACTGCGATGATACAAACAATTTCAACACCCAGCTCACAGATACTATTAAAAGAATATGTTCTCTATGGCAGCAGCTCAAATAAATCACTCCTGCTGAGGTTGTAGCAGCAGTTCAGAGCCTGAACCTCTTCTCTGTTTTAAACAAAGCTAAAGTGAGTGTGGTTTTTTCAAACAATTGTGGACTTGTTGCTAATGTAAGGGGTTTTTAAGTTTCTGGGAGAAACTTGAAAACTGTGAGGGTGAACATTATCTCTTTGCGGAAAATTGCCTAGCAGACTGGAGCTCTAATAATCTAATATGAAGTTAATAAAACCTGTACAGTAAAATAGCAGGGATGATCCTGGGGTTGCTGTAATGTTATTTTTACAGACTGTGTGGCTCTGTGAAATACCTTGAGTAAATAGGAACTTACTCATTTTTAGGGCAGTTACAGGCTGCATTAAGTACATTAACAATTTGTAACTACGGAGGGTAACGATAAGGAAACTTTTTTAATTCTTTCTAGTAAGATGTACAAGCACTTGGGTTTATTTTCTCTTCAGCTGCATTTAACATCTTGCCTGTGTCTTTAGGAACTCTCTTCCCTTTGTGTCACTAAGTCTGATTTGTCAAACATTGGCGTATAATTACTTTGTGGGAAAAGAACTGTATCATGTCTGCTGGAAAGTCAAGTGCTGGTTACTGCTTTCCCTTTCAGGTACAGAAAAGGAATTTGATAAATAATTACATCAAAATTATTTCATTATGGAAACATGCATATTTATTAGTTTATATTTCCACGTATTGACTTTTTTTGTGCTTTGGGAATATACATGTACATCAGAAGCATCCTTCTCTGAGCTATGTTCATAAAAGCCACTTCTCACCTTACTGCTTACATATCTTCGAACCTGACATATTCTACTGTGTATAATACCCCTTCCCAGTAAAAATCAACCTCTTAGAATTCTGCCTTGGATTCACATTTAATATTTTTGGGTTTTCAATGAGGTTGAATTTCATTCAACACTACACATCACGTAACTATTTGCCTCTGTGACAATCAAAATAATGTTAGCATAAAATGTTACCACGCTGATTTGGTGGCACTACAAGATGACATCAAAATAGTTCTGAGTGACCACACACAGTGCAGTGAAGCAGAAGAAGTAGCCAGATATTTGTAGCCATTTAGTATTTGCTAGTAATATGCTGGGACAATAGCTTCTATTGTCTAAGAAGGAATTGTGTCACCTATTCAAAAATATGATGATTTGCATTTGTTCATTGCTTGTCATGTAGAATTAGAGACTGTATTAATCTGCCCGTTGATGTAATTTTGGTGTTCTTTTGCGTGCTGCTGAAATGCAGCCACCTCTGGGGAGTCGCGTGGCAGCTGTGAATAGCTTAGGGCATTGCAATACTGTGGGAACCAAGTGAAGAACTGTGCTTTAGTGGCAACCTGGATTTTTTAACAGTTACTGCTCAGTAAGTTCTTTGAAATGGTGACTTTACTGCCAGTTGCAGCAGCTGCTGGACTCTTATACTCCCATAAGGAGAAAATTAGAAATACTTCATTCTTTCTTGATGTTTTGTTGTTGTTGCTGTTTCAATAAAACAGCTGGCTATTTTTTGTTTGTTTGTTTTGTTTGTAGAATTAAAGATATAATAACAATGAAATATTTAGGAAGATAAACTATTCTTAGCTACTAACAGACCCACACTGCATAGATATTTATTCTGTTCGCTACCTGCCAGAACTCTTATGCAGTTATTTTCTGCTTCTTCTCTTTTGCTGCAAGTGTCGTGTCTCACTGTTTCCACAAAGCCAGACTGCATGTTTGTCATAATAAATCCTTTCTTACGTCTTCTTCAGTTTACTGTGGTTGATGTTAACAAACTGCTCAATCTGCTAGTCAACCTGAGTATCTGGAAATTAATAAAAAATTGCTTGGAACTAAAACATAATTATCAGACCCCTTGTAGTAAAAACAATTTCAACAAGAACGGTGTGTGATGTTATATACCATAAGAACAGTTAAATGTAGTCATTTGAGCTACCTCTTGTAAAAGAGATGTATCCAAAGGACTAGACCCACCAAGGACTAAATTTTGGATGTTCTGACATAGAGTGGGGTCCAGAGAATTGCAGCAGGCATCTGTGCTCCCCTATTCAACACCCAGAAAAGCTGGTGACAAATAAAAAGATTCTTGGCTAGGATGTCAAAAGGAGAGCCACCTGAATGAAAATTTGATGGGTTTTTTAAAATATCCAATGAGGTTTTGAATATTCAGTGAAAAGGTGGAGCAACTTCAACAAGCAAGAGTGAGAGTGCCCTTTTCCACAGGACTCTGTGGTCTGTCAGTTTGGATTCCCTCCAGAGAGCACCACAGCTTGCAAGCTCTAAGTCCACCTTCCCTCACTCCAAAGAGTGAGTTTAATCAAGGTCTAACTCTTTGCCAAAATACACCTGAGCGCAGTTTCCTTCTTTGCAGAGTGCCCTTATTGTTAGAGAAAAATGCAAAGATCTACATTTAAAAAATCAGACAGAAAATAGAAGTCCAAGACTTCAATCTGTATACAGAATTAATTAGTAACCTGTAGCATATTCAGAAAAGTAAATTCCTACCACATCTATAAGGAAAGGGACTGTAATTATCTGAGCCTTATGGGTGAAGAAACCAAGACATATTTTAGTTTATATGTCTCAGAAATAAAATTAAATGTCATTAAGTGGCACTAAATCCTAGAAATGTTTGTTTGAAGAAACATTTTCTGTGCATTTAATAATTTTCAACATAATAGCACTAAAGAGAAATTGTCTGCAATTAACATTAAAAACCAAAAAGTTTGTTACCAATTTTTAAATCAATTATAATAATCAATATGAAACTAAAAGAAGAGGAGACTAAGTTGATGCCTTTTGTTTTGCATTGGTTTTAGTAGCTGATCAGAACAGCTCAATCTAAGCTGCAGACAACTAGATTTGAAGTCAGTTCATCCTCCTGTAAGGGAAGAAGTCACAGTTGGTCAATTTAAATATTAGAACGTTGTCACAAATAATAATTTTCTGATGCAAGTCAACTAATAGGTTTTGCTTAAATGTGCTGTATAAAATCTGTACAGAGGATGCATTTCATAGGTAGCATTGTTTTCACACAGTCTCAACACATATGATGTATAACCACCAGAAAAGCAGAAAGAACAAGACTATGACGAAAAGTACGTAGCAGTAAATTATTATCACTTCATGCTCTGTCCAGTTTTAGAGCCTTATTACTCTAACAAGTTCCTAACATTGTCATAGTTTTTTAAAAAATGAAAAAAGAAAGAGGAGATGACGGCTTTTGGATATGTTAGTTCTGTTTGGCTGTAAAATGTGTATAAAGATAATTTTACAGTCAGTGGCAGTGTCGTAAGGCTGTCCTAGAATTGCTGTCCCTCTTCTGGTGAGATAACCTTCTGCAGCAATGAAGCTTAGCATGGGAACTGAACCTAGTTTGCAGCTTCACAGCCTCCTTCAGCTGCTGTGGGGTCTGTAGTAGAAAATGTTGCTTTTGGGCAAAACAGCATCCTAAAATTAAGAGTTCAGAGGAAATTGCTTATCTAATGTTTCTCCCTGTGCCTTTCTCTTCGGTGTTGGAAAAAGTACATTTGGCTATTGTATTTCCCAGCAGTAATTAAATCAAAGGATGGGAGAAAAAAAAACACAAATGGCTACTCAACATTTTTATTCTGTTTAATGAAGAAGGTAACTTTGCCAATTCTGTTTTTGTGTTTTAAAACAAAGGTGATCAAACAATAAATTTTAAATTCATACTCTTTCCTTTTACTCTCCACAAAGCTGCTTTTGCACTGAGCTTTCAAAATATTCAGGGAGTTCTGTGAAAGATTCCCATGGCAAGTTTCCTGATTAAATAGTGTATAATTCTTCATGGATAGCTGATACCTTTCAAAGATTACCTTTGGAGAGAGTAAGTTGTTACTGGAGTAGCAAAAACGAGATAGCAGATTTGTAAGAGGAAGAGTCTAAGTAGGCTGCCTACACAGGTTGCAGATTTTTCAATTCCTCCACAGCCTTTGGCATGTAATATATGTCTATTGGAAGAAATCCTGTTCCTACTGAACTCAGTGAGATTTTACCAATAATTTCCATGGGGCTAACATTTTGCCTGAGGAATTTTGGAATGGATGTAAGCCATCACTCTTCAGGACATCAAGGAACCTCTTACTAGTAGAGTTGGGAAGGGAATTTCCCCTGTGGGTAGAGCATTTGTTGTATGGTACAAGTCCAGGCTCCGTACCCCAGTGTGGAGCCATGCAGAGATACTGACTTCAGTCCTAGCAGGAGTACAGCATCTTACAGCAGAGCTCCAACTTGACAGTCTCACCAGGACTAATTCAGGTCTTCCCAGTCCTGAGAGAACTTGTACAAGGGTGATTCTGACACTTTTAGGTATGCCATGTCATCATCCCTTCAAGGACTGTTTCCTCCAAAATTTCTTACACCTTACCCTCATTTATCTAGGACAAGTCTCTTCTGAGGAGAGAATATTAGACTACATGGACCAATAGTCTGGATTCACAAGATCATTCCCAGTGTCATGTATGAGATGCAGGAAGCATTTCTTAGTCTCTGACATAAACAGGATGCTGTTATGGTCACAGAGAGTCACTGTCAGTGCTGGGATTTCAGTGATCTGTATTAGATTTGGACTTTTTATCTAAACAACTGTAATCTCTGCTTATTCTCCAGCTCTCTGGCATTGCTAAGTACAGAGGCTGGAGGGTTTTTTCCATTTTGACTTGCCTCGTGTCCAGGATGGATTTCAGCTACGTATTCCCCGCCCATAAATCTGACAACTCTAGGTCCTTCTCTGTTACTTCCCCATCCTCCCTGGTGCTCGCAGCAGCTCCTAATTCAGTTGTATCTTCAGATTTAACAAATGTGGTGTGTGCTCCTTCTTCAGGATCATTAATAAAAATGTTGAATAATACTGGGCCAAATTCCCATCCCTACACCACTTCCTCACAGCATGATGCATTGCTGTTTAAATTGTACCACAGTGAGTGCTCCCTTGCATTATACATCCCAGTGTTGAGGATGTGCCACAACGTTAAATCACAGATAAGTGCAGACTAGAATATTCTGATACCTTGGGCTTAGTTAAGTTGCATTTCAGAAGTTTGCTTGTACCTTTGAAGCTTGAAATGCAGGTGTACAATGTCTTAGCAGACAGGGGAGTCGTATTAACTGGTTTGGCAGATCTTAGAAATTACAGATTGAGCCAATTGTTTGACTTTAGGAGAATGCCTGATGTTTTATTAGCGCTGCTGCTTCTCTTCAAGAGAAGTCAGCGGTCATTTGGGAGGTCTGATGAGAAATGTTTCATCAACAGAGTACTGGTGTTTCCGAGGAGGAAAATGAAAATAATTTTGTACCCCAAAAAGTGGTTTGTTTGTAAGTATATCTCAAGTTATTTTAACTTGTAGCTTCACTCATAAAAGGCATGAGGTATGAGGAGACTGTCAGGGTAATGACATTCCTTTCCTCCCTAGGCACTTCACTAATTTGTAAATCTAAATAGCTGTTCCAAATAGTTGACTTTACCTGGGATTTCTCAGTAAGGTCAATCTCTTGTCAGATAGCTATTTTCTGAATGCAGCCTAACAGAGAAACTTAATGACCTCTATTTACTTCAAGTAGAAATCCATCAAAGGGACAATTAGCTAATTTTAAACATAAATTGGCTCCCTGGTGAGAAGCAAGCTTATAAATAAACCATTTCATTTGTTCACTGAACTAAACTGTCATGCAAGTGAAACTGCTGACTCCGAAGCAGACAAGTGATTTGAAATGTTTACATGAATGACTTCAAATTGGGAAAATTTTCTTTCTTTAAGTGCCTTGAGAGAAAGACTTAGGGAAGGAAACCATGGGAAGGGACTTCCTTTGCCACTGCTGAAGTTCAGGCAGGTTGCAGCCAGGCTCAGCCCTGCTATATCCACACTATCCACTGGAGCAAAGCAGCCCAAGCTCTTGCCAGTGATTCTGTTAGGAGACAGTTAGTGGTAGAGACAGACACAGCTCCTCAGCTTTCCAGGTTGCACTTGAATAACTTTGTCTTTAGCACCACGCACAGAGGGAAGAGCGGGTTCATGCTCCCAATTAGACTGTGTAGAATTGCAGTGTTTGCAAGAAAGTGGCCCTGATGATTGCATGTTGGTTTTCTCTCTCTTGAGTGTTCCCATCACTGCAGTACGTGAGCACATGCAGTCTTTGCTGCAATTATTTTTCCAGTATAAGTTTTCTGAAGGAATGAAGTGCTGATTTCTGATACAGTGATAGAATCACTGTGCCTCAGTTTCCTGAGTGAGGTGTCTGGTGGGACTTAAGCTTCTAGAAGAGCAAAGCAAGGAATAAAGGTCCATGTCTCAGGAGGCTGCCTTACGACACACACTGGGGGTTTTCATTAGTTCTCTTTCGAAACCAAAATCCCTAGGAAGCAGCATGTGCACTCAGCGTGTATTGCCAGTACTCATCACTACAGTATTTCCACAATGCTAACTTTATTTAAGGGGTGAATACATGAGAATAGCCTGGAGGTATTTAACAGATGACAAATAGGGCAACAGAGAAAAGGAGAGACATTGCAGGCCAGTTTGCAACCCCTTGAGATATGGGGACTGCGAAAATGTCTGATGAGACCCCAGCACATTCTCAAGCAGAGAACAGGATGGAGCCTTCCTAGGTCAGATGGGGGGTTCAGGAAGGAAACTTTATAGCTGTCTTTACTCTGTTTGAATAGAGCTCTCCTGTTTGCTGTGCAAAATGTTATCAGATCCGAGATTAATTGCTTCTACAGGCAGCCAAGTAACTGCTAGAGGCAATAAAAAGGGGAAGAAAGAAAAGATCTTTTAAGTAGAATTTAATGACTTTCTCCTGCACATTGTTTTATTTTGCCAGATTAATATATAGCCACTTGCATAAAAGTAAGTGTGTGTGTATGCCGTGGATACGTGTGACTGTGTGTGTGGTGAGATTGTACCTGCATATCCTATTTGCTCTCTTCTCTATGCTGGTTATCTTTGCTCAGAGGAACATGGCATGATTAAATCAACAAATCTCATTTAAACTAATCTGAAAACAAGAGATACAACTGTCCCTAGAGCTGGGAAACAAGAAGCCTCTATCCTAAGGTACATTACCCATGTTCAGTGGACTTTTGGGACCCTCATCATTCTTTGAAACAGGTGGCAGAAAAGTTCAAATTGTGACACTTTGCATTGGTCTTTCACACCTGCTAAGTGATAGGAATGTCTGTTCATGCTGAAGATTTCTCCTGGGAACTAAATATAACCTTGATGGAATTTTATAGAGCCACATCTGACACATCAATGCATTTAGGTATGATTTAGTAAACTTGTGACTCAATCTATTTCAAAGCAATGTACTGAAGTATTGGATCATTGTCAACTGTGAACATTGGAATCTTTCCAATAATCACACAGGAGGAGTAGGCACTATGAAAACTTGATATGCAATTTTTGCCCCAGAGACATCAAGCATAAGATCTTACTTTCACCGCAGCTTAGTTGTCTACTGTCTCATTAACGACCCATAAATATTATTGATTAAATATTTAAATTTTTTAATCCACAAAAATGCATCCTGGTGAGAAGGAAGGCTGAGGAACATCTATCCTAACATTACTGAGCTATTTCTAGTATGGACAGGTAAGCTTTTTCTTTCCTTGATCTTTGTACAATCTGAGTTGATAAATGCCAAAATTGAAATTAATAGGCATTCTTCACAAGTTACAGATGTTGCAGAAGAAAGCAATAAATAGAATAAGTTCAGTCCTCATCTGACTCACACCAACATATACCAGACCTACAGCTAATGGAGTTACCTCCATTTACAAATCATTTACAGACATAATCAAGCACAAGAAATATTGTCACTATTTTCTTTTTTTTTTTCTTCCACTTAATCTCAATGTTGAGGAAAGAACAAGTCGGCTACAAAAAAGAGGCTAAGAATAGACCATAAAGTATGTTTGGTAGAAGAGGGCTCATGCTCCCAGCATTTTGTGGAGAACCACAGCTGTGGCTCAGCACACATTCCCATAAAATGGTTGTCAGATGCAAGAATGCAGTTTCCCAGCAGTACTCTGTGGTTCAGAGTTAGCAGCTAGCCATTCTCACCACAGAGCTGAAGTCATTTCCCTGGTTTTGCCTCAATTTTTTAAACAAAATGAAACACACCACAAATTCTGGAAAGCTGAGAAGATAAGTCATGAAGCCAATGCTCAATCTGGGAAAAGTAAAGGAGGGAGAAATAAAGTATGCACATAAGGCATATAGCCACATTCTGTCTTTTAGTGTATCTTTATTGTGACAAAAGGAAAAGTTGTTTTCAGTAATTTTTTCAAAGGCAGACCACACACCAACTTCTTCACAGCTTGCAAACTTTATCCCTTATTCCTACTCTGCAGGAAGGAATAACTGAGATATTCATATCAATGCCTCAGGCTAGGGTCATTGATGAGATGTTCCCAGTGTTCAGAATCATCGCTAGTTTCAGTGGAAAGAAAACCCATCTCTCTTCTGTTTCCGTTTACTGGCTGATTTGATCATGCCTTTGAAGGAGAACACTTCAAGAGTACTGCAGAAGATGACTGCCAGCTATATCATGCAGTTATCTTGGACCCTTCCCAGGAGACTGAATCTGAACTGAAATCAAATGCAAGTCTTTTCAAACTCGCTTTGACAAAATAATGTGTCCTCTAGATGGGAGTTCAACTAGCTGAACCAACTAGTTCAGCTTATAATGACAGGAAAAATTATAAAGGTTTTTAAAAATTATGGTTCCAGTATGAATGAAGATACCTGTTGCTTTCTGGCAAAGAGGTCACGCTGCATTGGGCATTACTTGGCATAGCCATCCCCAGTAAGTGCCCATGAAGGGAATGCTAAGATTACAATTTCTTCTGTTGCCTTCTGAAGGAGCTGCTTAGACTGTTCTTAGAATGGGCATGAACAGGAAGGACATTGTCAGCACTGTGAATTAACTGTGAGTAACAGAAGCAAGAAAAGTGGGAAAGGAAACTTCTTTGAATTATGACACTAAACGGAGATGGCTAATTCCTCCAGCTAGTCTTTCCTGACTGTATCTCTGGTCAACAAAGAACAGAACATCATCCCTGCAAGCCAGTTCAGGGCACCTAAATCAGACAACTGCTCAGAATCACCTTCTAGAAGAATCTCTGCTTTTAGCCATTGACTAAAGAGGGAAAAAAGCCAGCTCCATCTGGTGATGTCAATACCTCCTGACTAGTAGTGTTACCTGAGGCAAAGTCCCATGAAAAGGCTAGAGGATAAGATCACTCACAGCTCCTTCTGTTCCTCCATGTACATCCTGTGCTTCACTCATTCATACACGCAGATTCCACTTACAGCTGGACCATGAGGTCCCTGAGGTTTACTGGGCTGGTGCATTTGAATTCATCTCCAGAATGTTGCAGAATATGGGTGCTCTAGATTTTATCATTTTATTTCTAGATGGATGTTTTAGTATTAAATCTCGTGGCATAGGTCAAGATACAAAGAAATCTTTGAATTTGAAGATCTTACAGGAAGGTTGTGAGATCTGATCAGAAGAAAATGTAATTATTTTTATGATCTAAGAAAGTATTTACATATACTAGAATATTTTAAAATGAGATAAATTATTCTTTAAAAATGAGAGAAAATGAGAAACAGGGGTTTAGGAAGTACCAATCTCACACTCTAATCCCAACCTCTACCCTGCTTTGTGACCACAGGCACTCTCATGTACTTCCCTCATTTCTTAAAGAGATTCAGTAATAAACTGTTGTTAGTATAATTTAGATCCTAGGTAACACTTTAATCCATCAGTCTCAAACTACATTACTAGCAAAGCAGTTGGGTTCTTTTTTCCAGGTTTGAGGCAAGGGCTGTGCACAAAAGGACTTGTCCAACCTTCCCAGCAGATCAGATTGAAACAAGAAACCCTTCTCCTACATCTGAGGTTACGGTTATACTCAGAATCACAGAATGGTAGGGGTAGGAAGAGACCTCTGGAGATCATCTAGTCCACCCTCCCTGCTAAAGGGGTTTTGCCTAGAGCAGCTGCTAACACCCACTTTGCAGATTGCTCTCTTATCCACAATGGGCTCTGAATTAAATTAATTAACGTTTGAGGAGCTTACTGGTCCTGAGTTGAAAGAAGTGACTTACACACAGTAAATATTTTATGCATTGTCTCCATAAGACACCCAAGATTACTCTGTCATTGCTCAAAATATAAGTAAGAATTTGCTTGACAGAAAAGAGAAAATGTTGTTTCATGACTATTTTGTATAGCTGGTCAGCAAAGGCATTTTCCAACCAAGAAGAAAAAGAAACCAATCAGAATCTTAGAGAATTGTTTTACAGAACAATATGCAAAAAATTTATTTATTTCAGGTCAATGAAAACTTTTTATTCTTATAAACTGAAAATATTATCTTATAGGCAGACCTTTAATATGTCCTTTTAAAATAAGAAAATCTACTTTTTCAGTATGCTTTTCTACCGATTTTGATAGAAATTTAAGCAAAATCAGTAAAATTTCCAGATCAATTACTCGTTCATTATAGACAAAAAATTGTCCAAAAGCGAGTTTTCCAACTCTTTTCTTCTCTGCTCTTCCCATTTTAGATGGTTCTTGCTGTCCACCAAGGAGATAAAATCAAAATATTTTGCATTTCTGCCACTTAGGTCACTTGCGAATGAGGCCTTCACACAATTCTGCAATCATGTTGATATCGGAAGGATTTACCCTTTATCTTTATATTTGGGGGCAGGGAGAGGAAACAAGTTCAAAACAAAAATAAAAAAAGCCTGTAAGAGAAATGTAGTTCATGGGGAGCGTGACTGAAGTGCTTGCATTCAGCTCCATCCTTCCCACAGAAGTTAATGGCTAAAAGCTGTCCAATGACTGCGTTTTCTGAAGTATTTTGCTTATTTTTCACCAGGAAATTTTGTCCCAGTGTAATCTGATAGTTTATAAAATTTATCAGAGATTTCTGGACAAACAGCAGCCTGTTTAAAAGACTGTGATCCATCTAACTCAGTTGCTGTATAACCATAAATACCTACTTCTCCAACATGTAGATCAACTATCTTATGAGTAAGCATGAAGGCAGCCACTTCACTGAGTCCTAGACTTGGTGTTACACCATGCAGAATCTTGCCATAGAGTGTTGTCTGTCCACTTCCCTTCTGAAGCGAATTCATGTGTAGCGGAAGACCTAATACATTTACACCTGAAATACCAAGCTCAGACACACACATCCCTGTCCAGTTGCTCTCAGCATCCCAGGTAGAAACAAAGCAGATTTACAGCTCTTTAGGCTTGCAGTGAGAATAATTAGGCTGCTTCCAAGCTCTCTAGAGAATTTTACTTAAATATTGCTTTATTAATATATCTGAAAATCCCGTAAATCTTTATAGCAGTGAAAGAAAATCTGACTAAAATATCCACTGATTAATCTTTTTTTTTCTGTTTCAAAAAGCGTGAGACGATTAATTTAGGTACAAAGAAAACATACCACTGTCATAAATGTAGATGTTACTCTGTAGTATGTGCTTTTAACTGCTCTAAATACTTCAGATCTGCTCTTTTACAACAGTTCCTGTATTATTGTTTCTATCTCTTCTGTATTTTTACAATAAGTACCCTAACCTTTTCTTATCAATGTATTGTAATGATTTACTTAATTCTAGTTAATAAGATACTCCTGTTTATATTTGTATTTCAGGATTTTTTACTAATTTAGTTGCAGTTTAACAGTAATAGTTATAAGTAGATCCAAGTACATAATTTGGTATGTTTGGCCTTGATATCAATGTCAGTGTAGCACTAATTCAACAGTTATCAGAAGTAAACTAAATGGAGGCTTTATGGAGCAGACTACTTAGTGGAGTGGCACCCTTCTGACACCAGCAATGAATTTCCTTCCAGATCTGCTGAAGCAAAACTGCTACAATGGGAATCTCAAGGGGCTTTAGATAACAATTCTGACATTTTTACAAAAATTATAATGGGCAAATCCTACCCATTTAATTCTTCAGCTGATATTCTTGTATACATACATCTTCTGGTTATCGAGTTTGTCTGTAGCACATATTTCATTTTCGGTGTGTTATGCCAAAGCATAGGTGGAAGACAAAATACGACAAAGCCTTGAGATAGTTAAACAGATCTTGTATTTTCCCGTGGCTTAACTTCTGATGTGAATATTTGCATTGACAACCCTGCCATGGCTTTCCATTGGTGTTTCCCAGTTTTATCTTCTTGGACAAGGTATTAGGATGCTGAATCAGAAAAGATCTGTCAGCATTGTAAGCAACATAGGCCAGAAGGTTTAAGTTCCCCTTTGCCACGAACTGGAGATCTGTAGTACTGAGCTACTCAGTCTGAGCTCTTTTCCCATGGAGTGCTAAGTGTCTATAGTGCATTACAGCTCTTGCATGTAATGGTTTCAAAAATCTCATGGGCAAAATACAAGTGGTAAAAGAAAAGTGAATTAAAACAGCCCTTCAAGGTGGAAAAGAGCTAATATAGCCCAGCTTTCAACAGCCCTTTCTGATATCTAGTAAAATATGTTTGCCTTTCCCTCAATGGACACACCAAAAGAATGGTCCTATTTTATACAGCTGCTTACTTTTCTGAAGCTATTTGGTACTTAACATTGCTTGGGATTTCTAATTCTTCATCAGATTTTCTTGAAATTGGACAAAGACCTCAAATGTTGTTAAGAAAGGTCAGACAGATAGATAGACACATGCACGCACACAGAGTATGATCAAACAAGCCTCATTTCCTTACAAGCCTGAGGTAAAAATAACATTTTGGAATTTCCACTGCCAGAGTTTTGAGCACTTCTCATTACAGGATCAGGAATGAACCTTGGCACTGCTGACTGGAGTAATTTATTGTAGACACTGGAATTATTGTTTGCCCTCCAACAAAATGTTTCCTCCTTCTTCTAGGCCTCACATGAGAAGTAGACAAATTGCTTAAGAGCAGAAATCTAAATCCCACTATGGCTACCAGAATGCCTCAACTTTCTGTGGAGTACCAAAGGAGTTGCAGGTGAGGAATAATTGATTTGACATACTTAATCTATTCCTTGTGCATGGGTGTGTGTGAGCATGTTGCAGTTTCCCCACATTAACCCATCGGTTGGGGAAAGTTCACCTACCACCGGTTCAGGGAGAAAAGTTTTGTCCAGGCATTATAACAGCACAGAAACCTTCTGCAAGATAGTCTACAAAGAATTGACTGGAGAAGATGAATATAGAGTAAATAGTCTCTCTTTGTCTTAGTAAAGGAACCGAGGGTTCACAGTGCAATGCACAGATAGCAACACCACTGCTAAAATAAATAAAGGGACAACCTTTTTCACACATACGGTACTTCAAGTATGCATAACTATATAAAAATAAAACCCAATCATTGTGTTTTGTTCGAACAGGAGGATAGCACAAAAGGAAGTTAAGCACAGCAATTAGTTGCCTCTTAGTTTTTACTTTGTGTAACTTTCTTCTCCACTCCTGAGATTCACCATCTCCATTATATTTGTTTTCCTTCCCTGTAACAGAGGGCCTCCGAGATGAAATGAAGGACTCTCTGACTTGGCAGCTGCCCCGGAAAGGAGGGATTTGCACAAGGGCAGAATCACATCTCTCTGACCTGAGCCCTTCTTTGCACTGTATTCCTGCCTCTTATTTCTAAAAAATAGTTCACCGTCCCCCTCCTTCTAGCTGCACAACATCACCTTAGCCAGGGAAAGTGGCACCTATAGACAGATACACAAGTTGTTCATGAATAACATCCAGCTATTTGACAGCAGAATGCAGTGGTTTCAATGACATCAGAAACAACATGCTAAACTTTTCCAGCTGAATTCAAGCTGGAAATTGTAGTCTATGCCTTGCAATGGGGAAACACATATTTTGCACAGGCAAAGGGTGTGCTCACTGCAGACAGCAGAGAGACAATCTCCCTTGCATACATCATCCTGGGGAAATGCTCTTGCCAGAAAAGTACTATGGAGGCACATCTGAAAAAGTGTGTTACTACGATTCAGTTGAACAATAGTTGACTTGTAATAGCAACTGTTCAGATGAAGGCCTAAAAAAGCCCACAAGTTGGCAACTTTAAAGATGGCCCAAATTAGTGCACGTGCTGATGAAACTGAAGTAGTCCAAGAATACTTGTAAAACCTCAGGCAAGGAGAAGCCTCATGTCTACTTAGAAAAAGAGATGAGCTTTTCTTCATATATCACTGACTTAACAATAAACTCAAATCTTGCAGAAAGGAGTTTGTGCCTCGTTGATGAATTCCCCTGTGTTTGACAACCCTCTAATAAAGCTGGCTGATGAAGCAAATGCTAAAGACATGATTATTTCTAGCACCACACATCAGAAAACTAACTTTATGCTTATTTCACCTTGTTCTTACAATAGAAAAAGAAGCTCTTTAAAAGCATGAAGTGATGCCTCTAAACTTTGCCAAAAGGATTTTTTGACAGTTAACCAAATAAAAGGGGTGAGTTATGAAAAGGGTGAGTTATGAAATGGTGACAAACTTTATTGAAAACTGATAGTGGGGGCTTTTTTTCACAAAATTGTCTCACCTTGGCTAGTGAAAAAGATGACAGAAAATCTCCCTGATTTAGAATTAGGGTGGCCATTTCTAGAGACCAAATAAAACTACTACAGCCATGTTACAACCAGTAATCATATCTTTTAATCATTTTTGACAAAAAATGAGAAGAATCAATAAAAGAAAGCTTACAGTAATAAGAATTAGGACAATTTGCAGAAAACTTGGGTTGTCAGTAATTGAAAGTCTGTCTATTAAAAAAAAAGAAAGAAAAAGAAAAAAATAAGTTCCCTAAGCACATGCAGGCTGAATTCAAAAGGGAAGATCATGCCAACACTTCAGAAAATTAAGCTGATGAAACTTTAAGTGCCAATCATGAATACGAAACAGCTGCCAAAGGCAATGCTCTTCTCAGTGACAAAATCTGGCATATGCTTTGAAGCAAGAGAATTGTCTCCATTTTGACAAGTATGGTTGAAATTTTGGGTTGCTCTGTCATTTTCTAAAATTATATTAAATTATATCACTATTTATTCATCAAGCAATTATTTTAAATGTGCTAATACTGTCTCATACTACCATTAGTTCTTTAACGAATTTTTGTGGTGAACTACCTGATGATGCAAATTATCCACAGATGTATATGAGTGGTTACATTCAAGAAATTCTATCTACAGAAGTGCAGATTGCTTGAGATATAGATTATTTTTGTCAATAATATGTAATACAGCTACAAATTTAATTCACCACGTTTTGGAAGCCAAAAACCTAATTTCTTCTCTAGCAAAAGTCGGGAAAATAGGTCACCTTGCAGTTGTTTATGGTTAAGATGCAAATTCCAGATAAGAAAATGCTTGGAGATCCACTGCTAAGACTGGGAAGAATAATAACTGCTCCACCATATTTGTCTCTTCATTATATCCTGATAGGTCTTCCCTACTTAGTGTTAAATGTCTAAATGGAGACCTGTGTCTGCATCTTTCGTATGCTTTCTTTCACCACCTGAAAGCAAAGTACCACTTGGTTTTGGATCCCAGGTCAATTCCAGCATCTCCCTGGCTGCTCTTTCCACTGGTATGCCATTCTTTCTAGACATAAACAGACCTTTTCAAACAACTGATCTCCTGGACTACATCCTTGTGTCAGCTTCACATCAAATTGACTCTTTTCTTGATATACATCGAAATGTATACTAATATCATGTAATTTTAATCACATTCAGTTTAGCCATGAGTTTGCTTACTCAGTTCTTTTGCCCTTCTCTGAAGACTCTCTGGAACGTTGCAGTTAACACCATCATAGCAGTATCTTATAGTTTAATATATTTTCACTTTGGTTTAACTCTTGTTGGTTTTTGTGGTCACCTGTTCAGCATGTAATATAATTTGTATTTCAGCATGACCTCCCTTTAGGACAACAATTCTAGAAAATTACAGTATTGCAAATTGTCGCTAAAAATTACATAAAACAGCTGACCAGTAAAAAGAAATGTTGTGAATTCGACTGGTAGGAATAACAGGTCATCCATTAACAACAAAGTACATCGTTGTCTTTTGAGACTTCTTGCTTGGATAATGAACTAATCTGTTGTATGAAAATTTCTTGGGGTGGGGGGCACTTAGTGTTTGCCAGTTACAAGCAACATAAGAACATTCCTGCTTCTGACCACCCTATGTGCTTCTGGCCTGTCCACCATAATTACTGAAGGAAAACTTTTCATTAGACACTGCTGTAAAATATTTTTTGTATAATTCTGAAGTGCTCAGAGGAAAGAAAAAGAGCTACTAAACAAAAACAGTGACAAGATTGCAGGTCTTGTATCCTTGAGCAAGAAGTAAATTTACTTAATGTACAGTAGGACACAAAATAATGATCTGAGTTACACAGCAGCTTTTGTTCAAGAGTTCAGATGGTGAGAGAGGTGTCTCAAGTTAAAAGGAATGAAATGCCTCAGAAGCACTACTTCAGACAGTGCATTTTTAGCCTACCGAGCAAGAGAAAAAAGAGTAAGGCAAACATTTCCCAAAGTCCTTGATTCTTGTATGATCTGCCTGACACAACCAATTGAAAATTCTTAGGAAACAGTTGTGTATGTTCTTATGCATTAAAATCAGTGAAGTCTTACACACATCTTCTTGGTATAATTACTCAGGGTTTTGAGATTACGTGTAATCACTTACATTGATAGGGTATTTCATTCCACATAAATACCTGGGGATGTCTTTTCGTTTCCAGTCTTTAATAAACCCATATTCAGACAAAATTCCTACCTGAACTGAGCAAAGGTTTTAAGCTTAGAAACCAGTCAGAAACAAAATAGTCTGTACCTAGAGGTAAGCTACAAGAAATCTCATAATCCCCTTCTGAAAACATGGCATAAGAATATACGAACAGCTGAATCAGGTTAGACCAACTTAGTGGTTGAGATGGATAGTGGTGTCCTTATGTTTAATAAAAAATCTATTTCTTTTTATTCTCATGATTTTTTCCAATCACTTTTGGAAACCATGAAAGCTTCCAGCATCCACAATGTCCAGGGGACGAGGAGTTCTTCATGTCTGGGTGGAGAAAAAACATGTTTTTGTCTGTGAACCTACTGTCTGGTAGGTTGATATATTAGTTCTCATACTAGAAGAGACAGTGAACAATAATTTCATATTCACCTTCTCTATGTCTTTCATGCTTTCACAGATCCCCTTCCACTCATCTTCTTTTTCCAGGCTGAAAAGTCCTGGTCTATTTATTTGTTCCTTATATGGAAGATATTTCATGATTCTGATTACCCTTGTCCTTCTTGAAAAGTTTCCTAGTTCTACGACATCTTTTTTGAAGGTGTAGGGAAGAGAGGGAAGGAAAGTGTCCTAAGTTGAGCACCATAACCAAAATGCAGGTGTACATGGATTTTACAGCAGTATAATGCTTTCTGGTTTTTTCCTATGCCTTTCCTAATACATCCTGTTATTCAGTTTGCCTTTCTGAGGACTACTAAGTGAGGAACTGACAGTTTCACCATGCTCTTTATTATAATCATAAGATTTTGTGTCTTGGTGGTAGTAGTTAGTTCAAACCCCATCACCCTTTTTACAGATTTTTTTTATTGCTCATCTTTGCTGTGCTTTTTCTTAAAGCCACAAAAAACTGTGAAAAAGTAATCTTTAGCTGTAACATTGCAGAGAAATTAGCCAGTCAGCACAATCTGACATGTCACATCATCTCCTTCCTTTATGCTGGCCTAGCTTATGCCGTGTCCAGAGCTTGTCTCTGGGACTCTCTTGAAAATTTACCTGGGATTCAGATCTGTTGGTGATGGAAACGAAAGACCCCATTTCATTCTGCATTCCACTAAAAGCGAGGAAAGAGATAACCAGCTGTTCCCTCCTGCCAGGCAGCAACAGCTTTTATGAGGGTGAAAAAAAATATTAAAACCTCTGGAACTTATTATTGCTCAACATTTCATGTTTGATAGTGAAAAAACAGACAAGTGACTAAGCAGGAGTGTTTGAAGTCCAACTAGGCCTGTTTGGAAGAGCATGTGTCACCTGTAGTTGTGAGGTATTGAGGTGAAGTGGCCATT
The DNA here is from genome assembly GCA_013398225.1 of Steatornis caripensis. Classification (NCBI taxonomy): domain Eukaryota; kingdom Metazoa; phylum Chordata; class Aves; order Caprimulgiformes; family Steatornithidae; genus Steatornis; species Steatornis caripensis. Next base: position 397,062 of record VZSC01004086.1, read on the forward strand.
TAGAAGGTGACTTTGTAATAAGCTTTTTATAACTTGAGTATTTTAGCCTCTATCAAACACATATCACCTGTTGTCCCTTATCAAGCATGCCTCTGATGTTTTTGATTCACTTAGTTCATTCATTCTTACCATACACAACAGCATTGGTGGGCCTGGTCTCATAAAAGCAGATCTCTAAGGCCCTTGGGGCACAGGAAACCAGCAAATGCATGTTTAAAAAAAAAAAAAGAAAGAAAGAAAAGAAAAAAGCCATATGACCTAGCACAGGAAACAAATCTAATGAAGGAATGTCCTCAGCTTTCACAGGAAATTATTTTCAGTTTATGCCATTTTCTGCCGCCATAAAAAGTAACAGAGTTGACCTCCTGCGCTGCTTCCTAACCTTTCGGCATCAAGGACTGGAGAGGAGAAGTGTTGCCTCAACCGACAACACGTTAATCCATTAAGAGTGTAACAGAGAACAGACTCTTTTCATCATGGGCAGCTTAACTGTCACACCACAGCAAATACTTTCTGAAACAGAGTTTAGCAGGGAAGGGGGCATATTTGCTGTTTTGTAACGAAACTGAGATATTTAAAAGGTGCTTCATTTTTAGAAAAGCACTGAGCACTTGCTTTCTGGCAAACAAATCCCAACTGGGATATTCAGGATCATCGATGGTTCCTTAAATCCTGTTAGTTTGTACTAAACAGTGTAAAGTAAGATTGTAATAATTTACAGGCAGTTGTTAGTAGGAAGGTGGTTTAACCTGACACTTTTTGTCATACACATGTGCTGATTTTGTTTGTTTTTTATTTAGGACAGTAGCTGAAGTAATGTTTTTATTTTGATCTCTTGTAGTCCACACCTTAGTTTGCCTTAGCCTTGTGAAGGAGCTCAATATCTTCCTGTATGACAGGCCACATATTCACATCTTCTATTGCTGATATCATACCTAAGGAAGGAATTGTGTTGGCTATGGCCTGACTCAAAGATAATTTCACAGTTTCCTTAGGTTGCACAGTTAATGCTGGAACAGCTGACAGTTTAAAATCTTGTGTTTGATGTCTCATGGAAGAAAAGCTCAAGAAGGTATAAAAATAACAGCAATAAAACTACTAGATGTCAAAATGTTATTTCTTAAAGGAACTGCTTCTGGAGACAATTTTACAAAATGCTTTGGGTCAGGAGGTGAGTGCCCATGCCTGTCCGCCTCCATTAGTTAGACATGTTAAAACTACAGAAAACAAGCCTCAAAAACGCAGTTCAAAGGAAGCCTTACAGGGAATCGATGATCAGCCTTTAAGAAATAACTTTATCTGCACCATTTTCAATTTCTTTCTTCAACTTTCTGCAGCTCTTGAATTAACACCCGTGCAATGAAGCTTTATAAATTAATGGGTTTAATGAGTGAACAAGAATCAATCAGTCTCCCTTGTTTCAAAACTACTAATAAGAACTTAAACCAAGTTTAAACCTCTGAGTCACAGTCTCTTGCTAATAACAGGCTTTTTTCTTTGAAGAGAATAATTAAATCATCACCGCATTCCTTTTTCTCTGTATAACTTCCTGTATAATATGAATTTAGATCAAAATATACCCTTTCTCCCCTAAGGGCTCATTGTTGTATCGCTTTGGAAAATGATTTCATGAATTACTTTTGTCCTTGAAGGAATACAAATCAGGTAAGGAAGTTAGCAGTGCTGATTGCCTGAACCTCAAAAGGACTCAATAAGCCAGGCACACTTTAATATTTTACAGTGGTGTTAGATAGCACACAGGTGTATGCAAAGCTTGTTATAAAGTAGAAGCTGTAAATATCTAGACACTGACACAGGGATAAAACAGGCTTGACAGTGGAGAGGTATATCAACAAAACAGGAGTAACTGAGAAACACAGAACATCCAGAATATACTTAGTAATGTAATATCAAACTCTAAAATACACATGAAATTGAGGCTGGGTCAAAGATGTAGGGGAATAAGATTTTGCCATAAAAATGGTATAAGACTCTAAAGAAGAGCAAAAATCTAAGTGAAAAGAAATCTGCATTGGACTTTTTCTACGACTGCAGACCCTGGGTCATAAAGGAAAAAATGTATTGTAGCTGGTTAATATTACCTTTCTCCAGATCAGGTAAAGGGTATTGAATACAGAATGTGGAGAAAGATCAGAGGCAACCCAAGTAGCATAAAATGGTGATAATGGGTGACCTTTGTAACCTGCATATAAACTGGTCAAATGTCACAATAGGAAAAGGTTAACAGAAGCAATTTCTTGGTACCTTAAACGATTGCTCCTTGGAATAGCTATTAACCTACTGTATTTTCATCTGACAGTGTGTTTTTAGGTCAAATAGTGTATTATGACTAACAGCTGCATATCCCATATAGCAGTGATGAGGTTCATGGAGTACGGTGAGGTCAGAGCACTGGCGGAGTGAATAAAGTGCAGAACTACATGTAAGGTGACCTGGTTTCTGTTCCACACCCTGCCAGAGATTTGCTGAGTGATCTTGAATTCAGGTTCCTTGGCTTCTTCAGGCTTTCATCTTGCCATCTGTAAAGCAGGAGTATTGTCCACTCTTTGAAAGTTCTGGGAAGCTAACATAGAGAGCTTTGAGATCCTCTACTGGAAATGGTGGATAGAAGTGTAAAACATCTCTATGCATGTTGAACAGTTATTGTTTATGGTCTGTGAGTGCCTCAAAAGGATGCCATCTTTCAGCAGATGGTCTAAATCAGTAATATTGTCTCGAATTAGACTAAAAATACCGTGACTGAGACCAAATACATGAAGTCCACTCAGTCATTGACATCATGGCAGATTAATCTTGTTTAACAAGGGAAAAGCATATTCTCATTTCAAGTGGTGACGGAAAGAGTTTGAGAAGACTCAGTGTAGTGGCAGGAGCTTCAGGGAACTATTTTCATGCTTGCCATGGTGCACAGATGGAAAGAGAGCTGGACGTCCTGGCTCCCTGTGGGAAGGAATGTGCAAACTATGAGCATTTAGTTCCTTGTAATGCATGACTCGACTATCAGCTGGTCAACAGGTTTTCTTCTCCCACATAGAAGAGGGGCTCCTTTGTTCAACATTGTAGCTTTGCTTTGGTTGTCAAGCCATGAAGTTAAGCCCACAGCCATATTTGTCTTTATGCTAAACATAAACTTCCCAAAAAAGGTTGCTCTCGTGCTCTTCCCCGACTTTCAGCAAGCTAATGCACAACTCTGAATCCTGTTTTTGTAACATTTCCAAAAACATGAGCTATATTCCTACATCTCGACTTGCTATTTCCATCTTCGTTTGTTGATCACGTTATACTCCAACTTTAACATGTATTTGTTTCCCCTTAGGTATGTAGCACTTGGAACATCTGTGTGTGAGTGCAAAGTTGTAACCTCCCACAAAATAGATTGCACATACATTTTTCATATGAGTATGCTAATTGACTCTTTCATCCTGTGCAATTAATGCCACCTACAGCTATGCATTTTGCAGAGCCTTTATTTTTGAAATGTGCACACTAAAATTCCATTTAGTAAATTTGTCTTCCTATAGCTTGAGCCAAATTATCAAAAGAGAGCCCTGATTCATCTCTGACCACAGACAATTAATTCTCTTGCTGGATTCAGTTTAGTGCAACCAGAACATATTTTGGGGAGAAGAAACATTGTCTCTTTCTGGGCTACTGCCCTGGGAAAGGGGGAATTTTGCAGAATGGTATGCACTTCTCTGATGAGTGGCTTTTCTTTTTAATTATGTTTAAAAATGGAAGGAAATACGAACAAAGCTTTCAAATATGGGTATGCAGAAATAGGATTTCAAATCATTTCGGGTCTGATCTTACAAAGAATAAATGGGTGCATAGCTTTGTAGAGACTCATGCCTTGTACTCAGCTTCTGCACGTTCTAAGCTCAAGCAACATCAGACCTTTCCTTTGAAATAGATGTGTTCTCATGTTGTAGAAGATGAGAAGATCTTCAGCTCATTGTCTTTCCACCTAGTGCTTCATTTTTTTATAGGAGGCTAAAAGTAATTGCCTCAGCTGGAAAATGTTAGCACATAAATGGGCAAGACAAAGATTGAAGAAGTGTGTGTGCAACAGTATACATGTTTCTGCATATGCAGACATACCTATATATGCAGACACAAGTACAAATGCATTTTAAAAATGGACCCTTAATTATGTAAATGTTAAATTGTAAATTCAGCTCCCTGTTTGCTGCAGTGCAATCCCAGAGCCCGCATGCTTAATTTAGGAACACTCTTGTTCAAGAGCTGCTACAAGCCAAAATGGGTCATAGATGGGGAAAATAATAGAGCAGGTGCGAAGATGATGTACGACCATTTATTTGTGCATGTACAATCCGTGTATGCGCACAGTGACTGGGACTGCACCAGAACAGCACTGCCTGTCTGCACTAATGTGCCTTGCTAATGCACAAGTGGGCCCATATTCACCAAGCGTGAGGTACAGAAATCTCTGCCCAATCTCCGCATGGGTTAGTACCTCTACAGGATGTGGTCCAGTGCTCTTCTGGGATGTGATTTGAAGCCCAGAAAGCAGTATAGCCTTCAGGCTGATTAGCTTGGGCACCGTGCCCTGCTAGTTATACTGATTCCCTCAAGTGTCTCACTGCTGCACTGGGGTATCTTCTGTCCTCACATCCTCAGGCTGCCAGAGCTGAGACCCAGGAGGTTGTATCACCCCTCTGTTTTCTCCTGCAGAGCTCTCAGCCAAGGAGAAAAATCTTGTCTCACGGCTCTCTTTTTAGATGTGCGAGTGGGTTCTGTAGAAGTTGGAGAAGATTGCAGCTTCTAAAGTGGGCCTATATAATATGCTGCACTTTGAGAAAGAATAAGCAAATTTATGAGAGATTATAAATCTAATACCTATAAAGCCGTTTTACAGTCACTTTTCAGAGTATGACTGCTCTTTAAAATATTTAGAGATATTTTTTAATATTTTATTAGTTATCCTGGTTTACAAGTAAGTGCTTAACAACCCCACAATGTAATGCTTGACATTTTCCTGTCAATATCTCTAGCTTCTAGCGTTTCAAACTGAGTTTCAGCAATAGTATCAACTGAGTTTATTCAGCTCAGTTTGCATCCTCTGGAAATGATGTGAACAGGCAGAACGAGGATTCCAGTAGAGCAATGCATACATTAGTACTGGCCAAAACCCCAGGAATCCTCACATTAAAAAAAAAAAAAAAGCCCTTTTTGGGGAAGGAAAAAAATATCAGTCATGCTTTGGAATGGAAAATCAAGACTGTGAAATTTTACATGCGAACTGGCTCACTTCCCTTTGTAGATACTTTGTATTATTAATTATTCACTGAGGAAAATTCTGAAATTTAAGGATTGCACTTCTCATATATATCCTAATTGTCAGATGAGAAAGGTTGCACTTTTTTCTTCATCTCTGTCTCAGTGTCTCAGGGCTGTGATGAAATAACTCCTAAAAAAAAAGAAAGAATGTCTTTTATACTATGTGATCCTCAGCAGGGGAGAAAATTCGCCTGGGAAACTGAAGAAAGTGAGGCCATGTTAACGTGTTTTTAAAAGTTACTACTTCTCAGCTGTCTGTTTCTGTAGAGAGCCACAGCCTCAGTTACAACTTGTGTGTTTTGCTGTTTCTGTGGTGCAGGAAAGATGAAAATAGATTTTGCTTTGGAATGGAAACTCCATGGATTTGTATAAGTCACAACATCTCAGAAGAGGGGCTGAACCTCGTTAAAATGTGCTAATGAGATTGTGAGTAATTATAACCTGTAGTTCAAATCCCTGCCCTGAATCAGAAAGACAGTTACCCTGAAAATGGTTGTTCTCTCATGAGAAGGCTAGCCTTGCTTTGTCATCTTTCATGAGAAATTCCTCTCCTGTCAGAGGGGTGTTCAGCTGGTTCAAAATGCTAAGGCATTTAGTGTGACAGAGGTGATTCTTCACCTAGGGCAGCATGTTGAGTTCAAGCCACAGTGTAGTCAGTTGTAAATATTCTTACAAATTAGGCCAGTGTCAAGAGAAAATACCTCAAAGAGCCTTAATATAGGGCTGGTGACTTGTGTTTTGCCATAGAAATCCAGATATACTTCCCCCAGGTGAAGGAGAAAAAAGAACTTGGGCTCCTTCTGCACACATCCCAGATAAGGATTTGACCCCTGAGACACTTGGTTAGAAGAGAAAATCTACTTCGGCAGTTCCATAAATTAGGCCTGCTATCTTGTTAACCCATCCCACCTCTTCCCCTAATTTCCCCACTATCATGCAGAAAAAAAAAAAAAAAAGCTTGTTAGTAACAGTATAATTAAAATATCAGATTATTATTAAGTTCTCTGAGTAACAAATAGTTTCCAGGGAACCAAAACAATAAATGGTCATTGTTATTTTTCTGAGTCCAGAATATATTTGGTGGTGGTTGTTTGGTGCTGAGTTTCAGCCCAGTTTCTAGAGGACTATAGGAGTTTCACTGAGCAGGTGTGGAGGCAAAATACTCTGTTTAGTCTGAGAGCTTAATCTTGCAGCGCCTGTGGGCCCGTAAGATTTATAGGCAGTGAAAGAAATTTGTTTGAATCTATATGTTGCCTTTTTGATATCAGTTGCTGGTGGTGACATTATCCTAACATATGACAATAATCCTGACCTTTGCTTTTCATGCTGTCTTCATACAGTAGCAATGAAGAGTGGGCTTTAATTACACTGTGGTATGCCCTATTCTAGACTAGAGGCATCAGAGGTTTGGCATAAACTGAAAAAAAAAATACATTGGAGTCCCTCAGGCTGAAACGGACTTGATGGGGTTTGAGTGCAGCAGAAGTTGTGCTGTGGTGAAGCAGGCAGGGTAAATATTGCTTCTGCTGCTGACAGCAGATGTAAACGTGCTGGTGGCTTATGAGAGGCTGAGTAAGGGAGGTGAGAAACCTGTGTTCCTCAAAGGTTAGCAAGTGGTGATGAAACAGAAGTGCATATAGTTAAGAGCACCAGGTAAGCCTCCAGGCAGCGTATTAGTGTCAAACAATGGAAATGCTGTTAAAAAAAGGGTGAAAATGAAGTCAAAGAACAGCTCATTAACTGTCAGTTCATCTCCAGACAGCCCTTTGTAGTTGTCACGGTTTAAAGCTGGGCTGGCTGTTAAGCGAACGACAGACGCTCTTTGTTAACCCCCTCCCTCCCCAAAGTGGGGGGGGGAAGAGAAAAGGGAAAGAGATTTATGGGTTAGAAAAGTTAAAACAGCTTTAATCTAACTACAATAATAATGAATGATAATAATAATGAAATATATACAAATATACAAATATGTACAAAACCGATATTGAGCTCCCCCCCCACTGATGACAGATATGTCACCCGGAAGCTGCGGGGCACGCGCCAGTAAAGTCCCGGACTGTACTCAGCAGCAGCAGGCAGGAGCTGGATTCAGGAATGCCCGGATCAGGATTGAAGGCAGAAGAATCAGACAGAGTCCTCCTCGGAAGCCGGCCATAGAAGAAGAGAGCGGGACCCTCATGATCCCTCAGCTTTATACCGAGTGTGATGCGTATGGGATGGAATACTCCCTTTGATCAGTTTTGGGTCACCTGTCCTACCCGCTCCTCCCCATCGCAGAGTGGCAGGTGCGATGACTTTTCTGCTCTTTCAGTTCCGGTGCACAAGAAAGTCAGCAGAAGCAAACATCGACCTTGGTCTCCATAGGGATAACTATAAGCAAGGGCCTTTCTGCATACCATTGCTTCTGATGTTCCAGCACTAACTATAAACACCAAGCCTTATCACTGCTAGAAGCAGCTACTGTCTGGAAAAACATGCAGTTAATTTCAGAGAGTGCAGCTTTTCAGAAGAGACTTAACTAAAAAGCAAAGTTACTTAAAGAAAATCGATTCTGTCCTGGCCCAAACCAGGACAGCAGTAAAGGCTCTGCCCAAGCAGCAATGCTAGTGATGCACTCCAGATTTCAGAACAGCAGCCAGATTTGAGAGCTTCAGATCAACAAGCATCACTGTCAGATCACTGAATGGTCCTTTTAAAAGCCCGGTTTAAGTCTCAGTTGTCCCTTTTCAAATCGACACGATTTGCATCAGGGTTAGTCGAGACATAGTTTATTTCAGTAACTCATCAAAGAGCAGACTGAGGTAAGTCATATGGAAAGGTGAAAGGGGCAGTCAAACATAATGAAAGGTTTCTAATGAACATCAACTAGGTAGTCTAGAGATCTCCTGAACAAATGATGAGGAAGACAAATACTTTCTAACCATCAATCACCTTCCTTAAAGTAGCTTGTGAATGTTTTCCAAGTGCATTAAAGGAAAAAGGTGTTTGCATCCACGATGCCCTTCAACAAACACACTTTGGAGAAGTAAGTATTTGGGGTCATAAATGGTTACTGACTGTGACTAGACCTTCTCAGCTTGTACAGCAGTAGCAATCCTTTCCCAAAAGAGTGAGATTCTGAAGTACAGTCTCATAAACAAGCATAGATTAAAAATATTGCTATTTTCTCTTGAAAGTGAAAGAAAAAGCAGAGATGTTTATAACTACCCATCCATGCCCCCTCAACTTTCTTCAATTTCACACTTAGTAATGGATGTTAAGTCTGTTAAGATTAAGAGAAGTTTCCTAAGTGGATGTGGGAGGAGAAAAAATGAACCAGTTGTGCTGCAAACGCTCTGTATGTGCTCTCCTCCAAGTATTCCCACAAGATCAACACACTCTGAATACCAAGCTCCATGTTTTTAAAAATGCAAAATCAGAAGATTTGAGCCTGAAGCTAAACTTTGAATCTGGAAATCTCTGTAATTTGAGGAAGATTGAATCTGTTTCTGAACATTGTGTCTCAGACCTCTTCCTAATATGTAACTGTTGACCTCCATCTGCCCTCAGTGTGTCCTCTTCTCAAATGACTGTGGCTCCTTTGCTTGCTGTGGCCAAGTGCTTCAGAATAAGACTGCACCAGAAGGCTGTGAGATGATGAAATGTAGAAGCAGTAGGAGTCTTTTCTAATGTGTTACTCTGCAGTATGCTTTTTTATTAGAGCCTGAAGAAGTTTCAAGTGAGTAACTCAGTGTTACTACGTCATTATGTCTTCTCTCTGAATGACAATAAAATGACAATAATAATAACCACAAGTTTCAGTGATGGTTATTAGCATTTACAAAAAAATTGTCATATTAAAATTAACAGGTTTTATGATGCATCATCAAGATCTGTCCTTAGTCACTGCCTCCTGGAGTGATTATATAAACAAATATTCCACCTCTATTTACACCTTTTCCAAATGATTGTGGTGATTTTTGGTTTCATCCACCCTGCAACATTATATGCTCTGTTAAAAGCACCTAGATCTTCTCTTACTATGGGTAGAAAGCCCCAGAATAACGTAGTTATCATGAACTAAAAATATTTATGCTTCATGGAGCCAAGACAGTGGCAGGTTATTGTATATCTGTGGCATTTGGTTTGCCTTAGGAAGTTAGGAAGTGTCTTATATTATATTTGTGTCAGAAGTGTTTTGTGACTGGTGCTTTGAACAGGTTCATGGAGCCAGTGTTCTGCAGATCCTTCGAAGTAACCTGCTGGCTTTGTTGCCTTTCATGTTTGGACACTGAGTTCAGAGACTCCAAAGGCTGATTTCAGCTCTGCATTGTGGCTGAAAGGACAATATAGTACTCTAGCAAAAGTAACATACTATTGTTCTTGCTAAGTTCAACTGGAGTATCCTAAAAAAGTCTTCAGGAAGAGAATACAGCATGGGGCTTCAACCTCTATTATTTTACAACGGCAACCTTCTTGGACCTAGCAATTGCAGTTGCATATAGATTTATGGAGGTGTGCCTTCAGTGGAAATGGAATCTATTCTGCACCATGAGATCTGCAGCTACTGTATACTGTGAAATTTGAAAGGGTAAGGCATATGGCAGCTCCGTGGCATTGCAGTTGAGTTCTAGATAATCTACCTCCTCTAAGAGACCTCAAAAGCAGTAAGGATTTCTGCTTGAACTTGAAAAATTTCAACTGCAGTCTTACAACTCTCAAAGAAAGAGAAAAAGTGACCTCTTCCAAAGAAAGATGACACTCGCAGCAGGAATTGTCTTTTAGATTCAAACAGCTTGAATGGCCAAAAAGATTTATAAACTATCCATAAATAAGTCTCCTTAAAAAAGGAAATAATTACTCTCTTTTTTAAAAAAAGGAGAAAAAGAGGAGAAAGAAATCAAAGACTTAGTTACCCAAACAGGATAAATGAAAGGAACAGTATCTTACTTAATCACTTTACTTTTGGTATAGCTCTCATCTGAAAGAATGGAGTGACCCACATTAGTGACCCTAGATGGTATCTTTGTTCATGATATCTCTAATTGAAAGAATTTGTGACTGGGCTTAATTCTTTTCACTGAAAAAGGACTTGAAAACATCAAAAGTCAAAAATTCCTATCTTTTTTTATTTATCTTGGAAAAAAAAAAAAAGCTAATTATTTCTTATAGATCACTGTTAACCTTTTCAAGATATTTTGGAAGTAGTGATGAATTATTAACCCTGACCCTACAAAAAAGAAACAATAGCACAGATGGATAGAAAGCTCCAGATTTTCAATGAAACTTAGGCATCTGTAGCCTACTGATTTCTAAATGTCTTCCCCAAGGTCGTAAAGCTTTTGTAACAAAATAGAGATCTGAACTAAATTAGTCCTGTACTCAGTAGAATATCTTTCATCTTAACTGTTATAGTGGTAAAATTCAAGGGCATTTTGAAAAATAAATTTAAAAATATTAATAAGTAGTTATGTTACTACAAAGCTCTCAAATTAGAAATGGGAAACACATATTACTTCTCTTTTGTTCTCAGTGTTGTGTAAAATAACAGCATCTGTGGAAGATGTCCTTTTTGGCTGCATCTGAAAAACCTGGGTACATTTTCAAATGCAAGCATATGGGAAATCCTGGTGATTTAGTCACTACATAGTATGTTTGCTTTACAAGGGATCCTAATTTGTGCCTAACCTCTGTGGGCTAAGAAAGAGTCTTTGACAATACAGTAGAAGAGTGGAGGGAAAAAATCAACAACAAAAAACATTGTTAGATTCTGGTGGACACAAAATAGTCTGAACATCTAGACATAGAAATTCACATGGTCGGCAATGTGTGAAAACGCTCTATTGTTTTTAATCTTAATTTAGTGTGCAGGAATGATTACAGTTTTTGGTTTTTTCCCCCTTGTACTCAGCTCCTAATTTGTCTGAATCATACACGCTTAATGAAATCCTGCTTTATAGTTTAGGCAATGCATCTCTGAGCTCAGTGGGGTTGTTTTCCTTTGTGCTCCAGGCATATCTACAATATCTGACTTGATTAATCTGTTGCCTTTGTATGGTTTATTTAAAATGTCAAATGAATTTTTAATGTGGGAAAACATTCTGGGCCAAATTCATCTTCCAGCTACACCTGTGCTGCCTAAGCAAAATCTACGGGATCATACAGCTGTAAAGTGGAATATGTAGCTCATTCAGAACAAAGAAAATATTCAAATCTTGGGTCAAATTTCTCAGTGCTTGTAAGAAGTGAATGCCTATAACTAAGTCTCTCATCAGTGTTAAAGAAGTTCACTAAAATTAGAAAAAATCTCACAACTTGGACCCTGTTGACTCAAATCTAGGGGATCAAGATTTTTACATTTGCAATGGTCTCATTCCCATACACGTCAGTTTTTTTCCTTTCTCTTTTTCATATGTAGCCACTCATTCATCTATTCTCTCATAAACATCTGTATTTGGATCTTCCTTTTTCTGAAAATTTTGTATAATTATAGTGCTTTCCACCTAAAGTATTGATGAAACAACATAAAGTAAGATATTCTGGCTAACCAAAGATCAGTAGAATACCCATAAAATGTAAGAATTAAGGACTTATTTCAAATTAACAACTGGCATTTCAAGAGCAGCGGAGAGAAACTTCAACTGCTCACCGTAGAATTCTTCCATCCTTCCATGGCATTTTAGCTTGAAGGAGCTTTGATTAGTTGACCTAAATCTGTCTTTTTTCTGGTTTAGGTTTTTTTGTTTTGGTTTGGTTTTTATTTTGCTGTAGATACATGGTGATGGCTGTATAACCACAGCTGAGGTTACAGCTCTAGGTGTCTGAGCGTATCAGAACTTTTGCAATATTTATGTGTTCAAGGTCTTCTGTGAGGCATTCACAGATGAAGAAGATAGAGAAAATCTGTCATACTTGAGGTAGCCTGAAGAAACTACATAAGTAATGTAAATGATACAGTAATAGAGGCACAAAGCTCCAGCGAGTTTAAGAATAACTCCCATAGAACTCCATGCTCCTATGGCTGGACAATATCTAAGTATCAAACTGAGGAACATTGCAAGAAAAAATGATGGACATCTCCACAATTGTGATCCATCCCAACTTAACATCTGAGAAAGATGAAACAAATCACTATACAGAGTTACATTTCTTATCCCACTGAGTCTTCATAGACCCTGTGTGACTAGCTTAGACTGAATGCCTAGCTTTGGTAGCTACCTGAAAAAATTCTCATCCTAATTGACTTCCTATAGTCACCGTTGATTGATTTTGCAGAAGAGTAATGTGAAAACCCAGTCTCCTGAATCTCAGGAGAAACTTTCTGGACAGTCCTGCAGGGTATAAAGAAAGGTCTTGAGATCTAGTACTTAATATAATCAGAAGGCAGACTGCACACTTCTAAGACTATCCCTAAAATTTAAAGATTAACTCAATTGTGTGTGTCGGTTACATACTACAAATATATTCTTTTTTGCTGACTCAACAGTATTTTTTTCAGAGGGTTTGGTGGCTTTTTTACATGAATATTTGCTTTTGAGATAAGCAATATTTTCAGAGATTATGCTGGCGAATTGCATGTATGGGTATCTGTTCTAAAAGCATCCCAGGAGGATTCCAAATATCACTTTCTAAAAAACTGTGAGCCAATTGTCCACTTCAGAGAAAAGCATTCCTGCTGACCTAGCAAGTTGTGAATGCAAGCTTTACATGGTAACAAAGAAGATGATGCACATCTAGAAAAGCTGATCAGCACTGGTAGGGATTCATATATTTGAGGGCTCAAAACATGGTGCCTTTGCTTCACTGCAAGACAAAATGCTGATAGGTGTACTGCTGCACCATGATCTAATGATGTAGACCTTTCTGTCTCATCTGCTTCTTCAGCAAACTTAGGTCCAGCACCCATTGCAGCAGTACAACCTAATTACTAGTCACACAACTCAGTCCCAGCTTCAAATCCACAGCTGAAACATTCACAATCTGTGTGCAATTTAAGCCACGTTGGAATAATAATATACACAAAAATCATAGATGAGAATACTGAATGAGTCATTCTGAAGGACAGCCGTTTGTTAGCCCTTCCAACTGGGAGAGCTCTTTACCTTTTCTTTGGAGGCTGTCTTGTGTGAAAGAGTGCTTTTTAGGCCAGTGGCAAGCCTAACACAGCTGTTGTGATCAACTCTCATTGCACAAGTGGGGACAGCATATGGACACTGTCAACTTTAGAACCTTTGCTGGGAACTACACTTTTTTATATCTAAGAATGCTGCCCATCTGCAGCACTAGATGCCGTTTTTATTCAGGTTTGCTACAAAAGACACACACACACTTCTCTGTCTTGTGGACATTTAATTTATTTTTCAGTCTTCCTTTTAACACATTCTAGTAGCAGTCTTGAAGCTTATGGTTGGAAGTTAGAAAGAGAGTAATTTTTAATACTGATCTTAGCGTTGTATTGGGCAGGCTCTCCATTACCAACCCACTCCTCTTGCTATACAGTTAACATGGTGTTTCAGTGCTTTCTTGTTTTGTGTCTGGAGTTTAGTTTCCTCTTTGTTTTTGCTCTCAGAAAATACTAACCTGAATCTTGCCTTGTAAAGCCCATACATACTGTTTCTGCACAGTCTCCATGATCCTTAAAACAAAGTATATGATAGCACATCCTGAAACAAAATTGTCAGCTGCCAATAAGGAAGAGTTTGGTGATTTAGTGGCCTAAACGGAAATTCAGTTGTCTTTCCGTCCAAATCGTTGAATATCCACTTCTGCTTTAAGACTTGACTTTCCATGAGTTAAGCGTCTAAGCTGAGAATCCACAGAGCCTAGGCCTTTTAAGCTGGCTGCACAGAAAGAAAAAGTCCACCAGAAGAGGCATAGGAACGTAACTGAAGTTCAGGGAATTTCCCTACAGGGAAACCTCTGCGGAAAGATGACCCTCTTCAATTAGATAAGTATGAGGATCCAGACCGAAGTTTAACAACCCTGGAGACTGAGTTATTCCTCTGAAAAGCAGCCTTAGCAACAGTGTCAACGAGAGCTTCCTGGCTTTGCACTTCCCATGGGCTCTAAACCTGGTGTGAGGGTCAAAGAGTGGAGTTCAGATTCATTTGCCTGTTCAGCCCTTGGGCTGCTGAAAGAATGCCAATGGTGGTGGAGGTTTGTGTGATGTGGTGTACCCTCTCTGCTGCTCCAAAACTGTCTATGCTTTCCTTATTCTATTGTATTCTTGGAAATTCCAAGGGTTTTTTTAAAGATCTTACAAGAGGGTAACCAGAAACATTCTATAAACCAACAACATTCTTCCAGAAGCACATCTTGCTGCCTGGTAGCTACCCACATTGCTTCAGTATCTAACGACAGTTGACTTTTGAGGTTGTGTTTCTCAGTGTGCCTAAAGGTGCTCAGTTATGTGGTTTCCTGGCCACCATGGTCCCTAGGGACTGATGAGCAGAATCAGCTCAATACAGATTTCACTGCTGACAGGAACACAAACGTCTCAGTTCAGCTCTGCACATGAGAAAATGCTGAAATCACATAGAATTTAGTGTGATTTAAGCACAGGCTTCTTGTCAGCCTCCTTTAGCCACATTAGTCATTCCAGCCACTTTTGGTTAGTGTGGCACAGGATCGACTGCAATTTGAAGACCCAAAAAATGTGGCCTGTTTAAACACACTCAGGGTGGAGAAAGGATCTTAACAGTAGGCAATACAGGAAAGACTGCAGTGATTGATAGGAGACATGGAAATGATTAGCTTATAACTTATAGCTTATAGACGAGCAGAGACAGTTTGAACAGCAGGTACAGAATCACCAAAAGCAGATAGGGAGCTGCTAAATTAATTTTTATATGTAACTCCTCCAGTCCAGTTTTTTCTAGGCATCCAAGCTGAGTTATTCCTGTCTAACTCACTTCTACAGCACATGCAGTTAAGTATGGAGTCTTACTTTTTGTTCCTACTTCAATTACACTGTACTGTAACTTATTGGTACGCACTCCCTAATGTTTTTTCTCTTAGAGAATATTAAGAAGTCACTGGCTCAGAAATGTAACTGACTGCAATGATCAGTTCCACCACCCAATATACCGGCAAAGAAAGGCATTTGTTGTAGTAGTTCAAGATAATTATCCTTTGGGAATGGCATTTTAAAGTGTTCACCTAAATTACAGTTGTGCCATCAGTATGACAGGTTTCAAGTATGGCAACTGAGAAATTATATAAGTGAAAAATTACAGGGATATGATCTTTTTGCACTGGTGCATAAAGATTTAATCTCCTGGGTTAAGTACCCAGAACACAGCAGTTGTGTCAAGATAATAGCTAGAATGGTGCTCAGAGAAATGTTTCTCATGGTTATTTCTCAGAGCTTTGATGTTTTCTTTGAAGGAAATGCCTTTTGTGGAGCACAGGTGCAAGGCTCTCATGGCGGCCCCCTTGTGAGTGCTCTTCTGGGGAAACGTTGCAGGAAGGCAAAGGAGGCAAATGACCACTGAAGGGTTGGTGCAAGCATCAGTTTGTATCTCAATCCGTCATGTTCTAAGAATACCCCACACATTTCTGGTTAAAGCAACACAAATAACTACCAGAAAAAATAGTAGCATTCTAGGAGAATTTGGCAGAGATTAGGTCAAGAAGATGCTACAAATAATTCATCTGAACCTCTGTAACAATCCCAGAATACCTTAACAACTTTCTGAGAGATCTAGGTACTCTGGAAAATGTAACTTGTAGAAAATCTAGTACACTAATGTGCCTGTGATAATAAATACATTCCCCCCCTCCCCCTTTTTCCTGGAGTAGAAAATATAAACTCTTCCTATTATACCTACCCCTTGTAACCATTGTCATTACTCCACTTAGAGCGTGGTGGATGGAGTTAAATATGCCACCATGAAACTGCAGCTTTTGGTGTGATGCTTGAGGTACCCTTGTTCAACATTCTGGCTAAGCTCCTAAGTATCAGGAGTCTGAAGAGGATCTAG
This sequence comes from Steatornis caripensis, assembly GCA_013398225.1. NCBI lineage: Eukaryota > Metazoa > Chordata > Aves > Caprimulgiformes > Steatornithidae > Steatornis > Steatornis caripensis. Next base: position 413,339 of record VZSC01004086.1, read on the forward strand.
GGGACATTGGGTGCAAGCGTGACATGTATTCTGTGACAAAATAGATTAGATTAATGTAATCTTTAGTGTGTGTGAAGCCAGCAGAGAGAGGTGACCATGCCCTGTATACAGCCCGCTCTTCTGCTATTCTGTAGATGTGTGATGCACACTTTTCTGGCACGCTAAATCGTTTAATTGTTCTAGAAAAAATGAAAATGTTCAGAAGAAAGCTTAAAATGTTTTGATGATGAAAATTTTGTCTATGGAGACACTTAAAAGTTCTCAATTTGTTTATCTGATCACAAGAATGGAAGAGATTCCAAGTACAAACCTTTTCTAGGGAGAAGAGAGTGAATACCGAAAAGTCGCTTTGATCTGGGAGAGAAAGGCACCACATAATACAAGAAATAATGGACAAATATTTAACAGGGAGGATTGTTAATCAGTGTACCAAACCACTGACAGCATGGGTAGATTGCCTTTCTGAAATACATCTTTAAGATGAAGTAGAAGCAGAAATTACAGTTTTTGTAAAAGAGTAAGTAGGTGATATTTAAAGGACTGTAATATACCAGAGTTCTAGGTGAATACTCTAATGGTTCCTCTTGGCTTTAAACTCTGTTAATTCAGTTCTCTTAGTGATACAATTCGTATATTTATTTCCTTCACATAAAATAGATTGCTGTTAATAAAAGCCACAATTTTAAAAACTAAAATTCCATCAAATCAACAAAGTCAAATCCAAAATAAAAGTAATTACACAATGCAGAATTCTAGGAAATACTCCATTCACATTCCAGATGCTAATACTGTAAATAGTTACTTTTGTTGCCGATAAAAAAGTCAAAACAATTGCTTTTAAGAGTTATTTTATATTCCTCATAAACTGTAGTCTGCATTTAAAGCTGTTGAAAAAATTCTAGTGAACACAAAATCAGATAAAAGCTGTGGGGTGTGAGCTCTCTTCACTTCATGGGTTCTCCACAGCATACTGGGATGTGGGCATATGCCTTACAGCTTTCTTTCCACAGAGAACATCCTTATTTTCTTATTGGATGACCTAACATTTGTGGGATGAATCTCTCAAGGACACTTTGGATGGACCACTGTATAGAATAGGATCTCTGTTATGCATTGTGAAGATACCTAATAAATAACTTTTTAACTATATGCATGGTAAAGACAAGTCTTTAAATTGCATCACATGAAATGTCAAAAATGAACTATGAATATCCAGTTTTCACTGGGAGGAAGAAAAAAAAAGACAAATTATACAGTGGTTTTACTCAGCAGTTCTTTAAGTATTTTCTACAGGAATTGAAATATTACTCCCTTTTTTATGCAAGAAGAACATCTCAGTAAACAGCAGTGATTTGACCAAAGTCACCAAATACGCTAATGGCAGAGCGGGCAGAAGACTTACATGTCTTGAATATCTGCTTGGTGCTGTCCTTCAAGCAACTTCACAAAACTTTCCTTTTCTGTATATACAGAATCACTTCATTTTTCTTTAAATCCTTTGTGCTTAAATCGTGTTCAGGTCTGTGAGACTTTTTTTTTCTGTATGTATTTGTTCTATGCATGCTGCTGGCAAAGAGAGGAGGAAAGTCGGCCAAAACTCAGGTATTTAACTGTACATCTGGAAGATGGTTTTGCAGACCTGGGGCAAAATTCTGGCCCAACTGAAATTAATGGCAAAACTTCAATGGGGCAGAATTTCACCCCTGGGAACTAAGCAAAAATATCTCCACCCTTACAAGCTGAGAACAGAAACTTGCTTTCAACAAAACATTATTTGCTACTACCTATTCCACAGTACTTTTAAAGAGAGTTTTGTAGTCAGTCTGGTCAGCTGTTTAAAGGAAATAAGAATAAAAATCGTGGTAAATTCCATTTCACCAACTTATGAACACAGAGACCAATTAATTAATATACACAAAAAATTAATAACAAAACCTTATACCGATGTTGCAGAAACCTTTTTGTTTGTTACTGATTTAGAGTGAGGCTATTTCTGTTAACATCCACATTTTTTCAGATTATACGTATGTATTTATCTGGATCGAATTTGGAAAAGTTTACTGTAGGGTTAAGGTAATAAATCAAAAGAAGCAATAGTGCCCTCTTACAAAAGCATAAACAGTCAGAATCTGATCTCCTAAATGCAAAAAAGAAAATGTCTTCAAAACTCAGAAAAAACCCACTAGGGTTGTGGGAAAAATAAAGCTCCTTTTTATTTCAAACAAATGTTAATTCAAAGCTAAATGGAAAGAAACACTATAATTGCTTCTAAGACTTATATGTCTGGGCTTCATTTGTATGGAATTTTCCAAAATCTTTCAGTTCTAAGGACCTAAAGTCATTCTGTGCCTTGTGACTGGATGCTACAAGGCATTGTTGAAACACAAATTTTGGCCTGAGACATCATAACAAAAAGAGGCCAAGACGTTTGTCCAGATGTTCCCTATTCCTCCATTTTAAAATGGAGACCAAAAGGATGAGCAAGTTGGGCTGCAATCTCTCTCTTGCTTATTGCAAAGGGTAAAAGTTGTGAAATCTTTGAGACCAATCCCTAGGCCTTCAGAATACCTGATGTTAGACTGTTGCTGAAGCGTGCTGCTGAAAGAGAATGGACTCTTGAATTAAAGCCCAACAAGGTGGCATGCAACAATATCGATCACTATGTGGACCCAAAGAATTTTCAGTATAGGTTTTATAGGTGGAATTCATTTACGTAATTATTGGTTAACTGTGTAAATTCACAGGGAAAGGCTAAAGACCTCTCCCAGTCCAGGCTATTAAACCACATTATTTCTTTCTATTTACAATTTAGTTTTTTGTTGTTTAGGCTCTAACTTTTTTTTTCCTTTTTATTTGCTCTCTGGTCAGGTCTCAAGATACCTCCCCACTTCACACAAAGCGTTTTCTCAGGTGCCGCTTTCCTAGTAACCTCAGTTAGTAATTGATTCACATATATCACTTTCCAAGATGGCAGTGCTAAGATTACTATGAGGAGATACAAACAAGGAGAGCTATAAATTACAAGCACACATTTAGTGGGCACAGCAGATCACAGCATAGCAGTGGGTTGACTGCCTCTTTGCTTATATTCCATGGCATTTTGAAAAGTGAGATATAAGTGCTCATCATGTTCCCAGCACGATTCAGGCATACTAAAAAATAATGCCTTGAAATGCATTAGATACCTACTGAAAGAGCTAAAATTGGCATATGAGATTTTTAGATCAGTTTGCTTCAGAAAACTTTTTGTGCAGATGCTGATAAAATGTGATTGTGCCACTGTTCTGAAGTTCATGGGTAAATAAGGAGAGGAGTGGGAACTTGAACAAAGTGAACACTCACAAACATTCCAACAAATGGTTTTGCATCTACATCTATGAAGTAGTCTATAGTATTAGGACAGCGTTTCACTCCAGACAAGTGGGGTCAAACTGTTAAGAGAACTCAGAGATAAATTTGCAATCATCTAGAGCAGAGGACAGATTTTCAAAAAAGCTCAGGTCAGGCTCAGTTGTGACATTTATTCTGTAGCCTGACTTTGCCTTATTTAATGTATATTGTTTTATGATTCACCTTATTCCTTACTTTTTTCCATTCTGTTTGCTCATTTTTCTGTGTACTTTCCTTTCTTTACGGTTTCTCCCAAGTCCTTCCCATCTATGCTCTCCTCTTTTCTTTTCCTCCTAATACTTTTTAATACTCCCTCTGTATCTAATTCCTATTGACTCAGTTACTAGTGATTTTATTTCCAATATATTCTACTATTAATAATGTATGTGAAGGCCATTCAGTGTCACTTACTTTGTTCTGCTACCAATGTCCGTGCATCTTTTCCTAATACACCAATACATGGAGGATGGCCTAAGCTGGGAGATGGGATACAAAAGAGGGGTTTAGATTTCATGATATCTGGATGTGCTGGCTGGGGAACTGTAATTCAAATGACTGAAAGAGGCATCTAAGTTCTGTTTGCACCATCTGAAGAGAGGTAAGTGCCTAGCACCAGACAGTTGATAGGAAACATTTGAAGAAGGGCTGTGTGAAAAAAACCCTGTCTCTCCCTTGAGCAGTGAAAAAGAGATCAGGCAAGCAGAGAGATGCCTTTACAAAACTGGAATTCAGACTGCCAAACTGCTTCCTGCTTTCTTTATATATTTGGGCAGGGACAAGTAGATTGCTGTTCTGATGCCAAGGCAGGTGGTCCAACTCTTGCACCTAATCCTTTCCCAGAACGCACTTTGGAATAGCCTGAGGACTTGGAAGAAGCTAAGGAGGCTTCAAATCATGTCTATTTTCGCTCACTGAAGTTGTACGTCACTTTTGATGTGCATCTTAGGATATGAGTTTTCTCAAGTCAAAATGAAGAGGCGGTAAACTGGTTGGGTAACAGTTCAAGATTTTACTTAGCCTTTATCATTAGTGGGAATTTTTTGTCTGGCTTATATGGCAGGACCTGACTCGTTCTTACTGTCTCGTATTCACTGGGAGTCTGCCGTGATCTTGTCCATAGTCCACATGCCTTCAGACCTGGATCCTGGTAGGCATCATTCCCTCCTCTCACGTGGGTATGAAGGTGAACAGAACGTATTCAGCACCCAGGGGATCAGGGCCTTGTGATCCTCACATATTCTTGTTCTGTTAAAATAAAGGCAAGAAAAGTCTTTGCTAAAATATAGCTATGAAGATATTTGTCCCCCACAATTACTCAATTTAGCTGCACAAAAGAACACCACACTTAGATCTGGAAAAGGGTTGCATTTTTGGGAACTGTTTCGAAACAGACCAAACTTGAGTCAATGTCCATCTGATATCACTTAGTTGTTGTGGTAGCATTGTTTGAAGTGGTTTCTTTCAGCATTGGCTTGGGCTCATAAACCAGTACATGCTGCCACCCACATTTAACTCAGAGACAAGCAATACACAGCTGGAAATAGTCATTGCTCTAGAAAGAGCAATAAGAGCAGAGTAAATTAAGAAATTGCTGACTCATGTCTTTGGCTAGCTTGGTTTTCAGGAATTTGATGGTTTATGAAGGGATGAAATCTAGAACTGTTTGATTTTATAGGGGGAGATGTCAGGATCCTGTCAAAAAAATGTCTGTTAGAAAATGCTAGCTTTTTCTGCCTACAACAGACACAATCTTAAGTTCCCTTCATTGCAGAGCTTTGTGGATTTTTACTGTAACTTAGCAAAAATACAGAACAAGAATATGCTAATTGTCCGTAAGTACTACAGAGAGAGGTAAAGAAAAGCAATGGTAGTAATTTGCAGAGTTTTAAGGAAAGAAAGAATTAAACAGGGTTAATATGCTGAAGTGTGAGAAGTGAAGTTTTGCCTGAAGTCTAATAACAAAACATTAGAGCAACAAGTAGAACAGCGCAGAAATTAATCAAAAGTAAATGGACCATAAACTTGCAAGGCAAGAAAAGTGCCTAGAAAATGGAAAGTCTATAATAAAAATCCAGTAGATGAATGAAAAATTCTCTTTATCTTCCTTCATCCTATAGTACATGAAAAAATGGTGTGACTATATGATAGTAAATCTCTAGTAATTTAATTTTTATTTTTGCTTTTGTTTGTGCTCCCCTGTAGTTTTGTAGTAATTTTTTCTGTATTTTCTTATTTATTTGCACTATAACAATAACAACATGCTGAGTGTTAAAGGAGATCAGACTCTCACTTAAGTGGGTTGCCCAATGCCAGTAAGTATCAAAAATTAAAAGAAATCGACCAAATAAACAAACAAAACAACAGCAGGACAAATAAAATTGGGAAGAGGGGAAAGGGTACTCTTCTTAGTTTACAAATAGAGCACTGAATTCTCCTTAGCTTATAGATGGAGCACTAAGGCTCTTTAGTCCTTTAGACTTCAAGTGTCACAATCAATGTTGGTGATGGGTTGCCTTGGAAGCAGAACCTTGGTGTTCAAACTATGGAGGAGCAGAAAACAGCATTTCTGTTTCATAAAACCTGTCAAAGCTTCAAATGTGTTTTCATTGCTACAAATAAAGAAAGCAAAGCTTTTCAGAATTTTTTGGAGGAAACAAATGAAAGAGAAGCCCTAGGAAGACCTGGTAATGGGTACTTACATGGTATGGGAGACCAGGCTCACAGATGTTCCAGCAAGCAGGTGAGGACTTGAACTAGACTTACTGGTGTTGTCTGTGAGGGCTTAAAACTCTGAATCAGTCCACCTGTTCTCGCAGAATCATCCTAGACCTGGGGAAAGCAGTCCGCAGAATTGATGAGATATTTTAGCTTTAATGAAGTGTCATTTTTCACCAAGTAAATGCTCCATAAAAATTTTCACCTACTCTGAGTCCTTTTTTACCAAGACACAGTGCAGGTTGGTAGCAAATTGTTCCCTTAGCAGTATTTTGCTGACAAAAATTTTGTGCAACATCACCATATAAATTTCATGTATTTGGACTTCAAAAAGACACTGGAATCGTACCACAAAATAACATAGAACTGCTTTCAATGCTAACATCTCCCAGTCACTCCTAGTAACATATACCATCATTTTTTGTTGATCAAGTTAACTTTAAACACATTTCCTCCAAATGAATTACGGTAGGCTGAAGACCTGCAATCACTTTTTCTAGTCTCAACTAGCCTTTGTTTTTCCACACTACTCACTCCAAAACTGACAACAGGAAAGGTCAGGTAGGTCACGCTTAGCTAGTCCCAAATGCCACAGCATATTATCCAAGACAGAGAATATAATTATCTTTTCACAAGTGGCAATTAGTAAGAATACCCCCCATCAATTCTGTTTAACATTCAGCATTTGTAATGTGGCAGAAGCCAAGCCATTACAACAGCAAGGCCAAGTTACCTTAATAAGGTTAAAACTAACATCAAATACAGAAGGTTTTTGTGTGAGTAGAAATATTCAAAAATCAGACATTTGAAGAAAAGAAAATACTTATTCCAAATACTTCAAAATATTTTTGTGAAATTCTGTACTGTGAAAATATGCATTTGGTTAGAGTATTCTTTCTGCATCTCAGCATACGTTACAGATCTAATGGATAACAAATAAGTAGCAAATCGCTGAGGTATTATGCTGAGGGTATTATAATCTCTTTTCCATAGATAAGCAATTTTTTATAAAGGAAGTAAATTATCCTCCTTATTACTAAACTCAATTGAGATAAAGAGAAGTCAGCATTTAGAAAAGAGAGAGTTTATTTGGGATATCTCTGTTTCTGGGTGCCTGATGTAAGTACTTGGAATTATTTTCTGAAGTTTTCAATAGTGGTCTGGCTTCAGCCCAGATTTCCTCTGTCCCAGGTCTGTGCTTTAACCACAAGATCATTCTTCAATTCCTCTACAGTGAATAAAATGAAATTATATAGATATTTAAAGTCTTAATTTCAGTATCTACGGACTAACACTGAAAGTATCCTGGATCACCAACAAAGAGTTCATACACTATGAATGTTTATTTACTATCATGCCATATCCACAGGATCATTTTTTTGCCAATTTAACTTTCCTACGTGTAATGGTCTCCAGTTCCAGCACTGAGTGAAATGGCTTTGGACTTGATCATCTGGGGTTGTGCTATGCACCAATAGCCTGAACATGTCTCTCTGATTTCTTCAAAGTGATGTCCGTTTTTCTCCTATTTGTCTCAAAACTCCAGAATCATTTTCCTGCCAATTCTCAGTTGAAAAGCTCTTACCTTATATTGTTGAGGGGAGCAAACACGTTCAATTTGGCACCAAACTCACAGAGAATTCCAGTAATTCCCACAGCAATTTAGCCATAAACCGTTTAGGATGATCACAGAAATGCCTTATGGGAGGGACTGAATTAACGTTCCCCACTTCTTTCAAACAGCTGAACAACAGACTGCATCCTTCCTTTCTCAGAGGGCACAATCAAACCTTGAAGTCAACCCAGTGTCCACTTGCAGTACACTCTGACTGTATTTTGTATCCAGCAAAATTAGCTTTTTTTGTAGTAACCATGTGGCATAATAGTCATAGATTATATGAAAAAAGGGTGATTTTCCTTCTTAACTTCTTCCCTTTCTAAAAAGAACTGGCAACACTGCAGGCAATTGGCTGAAATGGAAAAAAAATATTAACAGAACGTGTACAGAAGAGTCAGGGTTACAGGATTCCTGATAAAAAAGGAAATGCTTATTGTCACATGGCAATACCCTTGAACTAACAGTACAGGGTGATAAAGCAGTAACTAACAGATTTATGCATTGAAGTTTTTCCCAAGCATTTGTGGGTAGCTCTGGAAGACTCTCACACAAAGTTCTCATGTAGACACATGGAAGGCCTCTGCCAGGCTCTGACTACAACCTAGTTGATTGGAAGCTTTAAACCTCTAAAATATTACCCACACAAATTCACCTGATTTCACTGGGACTTGGTACTTCGCAGAAAATAATTCAGAATACCTTTTTATTTTTGCTGGATCAGTGAACATCAGAGACTCTATTTCCATCTTCTACCATAAAGACAATCATACTAATTCAGTATCAGGTAGTTCACCATTATGGCTCAATCAAGATCTTTTGTATATCTCATTCATGCAGAAATTACTTTTCCCCTTCTCTATCTGTCAAAAAGGTATAGCATAACTTTCTCAACAAGTATTTTTATGGATTACAGAAATCACATTGCACCTCAAGACTGAAGAGAAAGCCAAAAAATCCCCTGACTGCTTACAAGTGGAAGAATTTGTATAACTACCCCAAAGCTCATGAGTTCCTGTCTTTCCATTTGCTAGTTGGCTACACCGGTGTATAAGATGCTAAAAGCAACTTCAAGGCCTCCATCTGAGACCTGAGAATCTCGTGATAAAACTCGCAAGAATAAATGCAAAAGAAAAGAAGCAAACGTGCCAGATTTTTATGTGCATGAGCATGAGACAGTGGGATATTTGCCTCAGGCCACACGGAGAGTCAGCATCAATGTCAGGATCTGAGCCTGGGGCCCCCAGGTACGTTGATCTAAGCCTTCCGCTTGCAGTTGCCTCCTCCAGGCTCAAAGGAAAGGGCTTTTCAAAGCTTACCACTGTGAACCCACCACAAGTCTGAAGAAAACTCAGTTAGTTGCCAGAAGTGACCGCACCCTGACCCTCATTTCAAATGCATGCAACATTAAACATTAACCAGCCAAAGAACTAAAACCTTGCATGTGGCCGATCTGAAGCATGGAGCAACAATAGCATGCAGTGTGCTAGAGACAGACATGCAAACACCAAAGACGCTCTTGCCTGATCTATTCTTTGGTATTTGGCTACCACTTAAAACTCTTTAAATTTCCTCGTCTTGAACTACTACATAAGGTAAAAGGAACTACTAAGCAAAAAAATAAGGAAAACAATGGATTTCGGCAGAACAGTTTTCGCTGTGAATGTCACTGACAGCATCATTTTAAAGCACAAAGGTGAAAGGACTTTTTTATAGCTGCCGGAAATCCTGGTAACACACTCTCTTTGTTTCCAAGCTACTGAGGCCAGAAAAACCTTGCTTGGCTTCTTTATGTACAAACGTATAACACCCTTGTTCCTGGCTCATGGGAGGCACGTCCTAATGCCTGCTGTCAGCTCATTTGTGACACGTAACTGTAGTCGAAAAGTGGTTGAATTGCCAGTTTTGTAATGCACACATTGTTCAAGATTATCTAACAGCATTAGCCTCTGGGAAAAGGATGGCTTCAGGGTTCTAATTAAAAGAAATCATAGACAGTCAAATCAAGTGCTTCCTATTTGTATTTTATTTAATAAAGAAGGAATGACACAGATTGTATTTCCCTCAGCCTTGCCTTTTCAGTAAGGGGCAGGGGGGAGCAAAGGGCCCTTCAAAGCTCTGCAACAGCCGTAAACTAGTCCCAAATCGATTGCCATCCCCAAACTCCTTCTCTGAAAGCTTAATGGTATTTTCACATGGGATCCGAAGCAGGCGGTCTTCAAGGAAAGTTATTGCATCTGGTGAAAAAAATAAAGTTGACATTTTTTGACAAGACCCTTAAGTATGCGTCTCCCAAGAGGGTTGTAACATAGAAGAGGCTGAGCAGGTGGTAATAATCAGCATTACATACATTTGAGCATTTTCTATAACGTGGATTACCGTGGAATTCCTTCCTCCCCCTCCTCTCCTTGGGGACACTTGCACAAATTGCAAGCATTTTCAAGGCCCTTTGATAAGCATTTCTATCACCAGTTTCACAGCTGTAGCTAGATTGTTTAAAATGTGTAAAACGCAGCCCCACCCTCCCTCCGAGGTAAGGAGTAGGGAAGGAGAGACTGCCTCTCTTTTCTCAGCTACCACTAAGCCCGTTTTCTAAATGCTACCTAAAAACATTCTACCATGTGCTTAGGCACAATGTAGTGGTGCTTAAGCAGAGACAAGCCACTGTTAATCCTCTTTGGAGTGAAAGGTGGATGCACAGACACATCTCAGAGAAATTCAGTGAGGAAAACCAAACGTAACAAAACAAAGATTAGTATGTTCTTATAAAAGGCCAAAAATAAATTTAAATATTTTACCCTAGTTCTTCTCCTGCCTACACCAGAAAGAGGGAGCCCCTTTCAAGGCTGAGGGAGGAATCCCACAGTGCAGCGAGATGTGACAATCTTTCTGCCATTTGAGCAACCTTATATAAGGTCTCCAGGATGGGAGCCTTGGATCCCATCGTGCTTTTTTGAGCTCAGCTCCCTGTGGAGAGAAACGGCCTCTGGTACAAAGGCCTTACAGTTTAAGATGATGTAATGAAACAATGATATGTGTTACATTAGTAGTTGACATTAATAAATGCTTCTATAATTAGAGTTTGGTGGTATGTTTTCACTGAATTGACAAAAAATGCAGTTTCCTGAGGTCACTGAAGCAATTAGGAAATGGTGAGTGGTTTCTGCCACAAGAAAAGGGAAGAAATGAACTGTGAAAACAGGGGATAGCGGAAGGCCCTTCAAGATAATGGCTCATTTCTATTAAGCAATTTTAATAATATTTTAATTTTTCATTTCAGAATTTTTTCTTTGTTTTAATATATTGGGGGGTTTGGTTTTGAATGTAATATTCCTTCTTTTTTTGTTTCATTCTGAGGGTGGAAGATTTTGCTAGGGAAAGGAAGCACTGGACTAAGTGCTTGGACAAAATAGTCCTTTCTGAGTCAACATAAAGCAATTATTGTTGTTTCTTCATAAAAATCCACTTCTATATCGTCTTGAGTTTCTCTGTATGTTTTTTAGGTTTAGGATTTTTTACTTAAAAACACATTACTGAAATGGCTCCGATTATAGAAATAAACCACATTCACATGTCCTCCTCAATCTTATAATATTTCTACATCTTCTTAATTATTTTATGAATTTCTGTAGCACTAGTCTTTAGTACTTGACCGGTGGCACTGATAGATGCTTTCGATTCCCTCTGCTAATATATACTTCACTCTCATAAAATCAGAATTTAATATGCATATGTTTGTAAAAGGATGTAAATGATTCTCTTGTATTTTGTTTTCCCCAGAAGAACTCTAATTGTCTTTCCAAGTACTTATTGGATTCTAAATTTTTTATCAACAGCTCTGATAATTTCAGTGTTTCTTAGCTGAAAATCATAGACCATAACTTTTCTTTCATCACAAATATGCTTTCCCTCCAAAGCGCAACTCTGTCAGCTCTCTCCTGGTTTCAGTCATAGCCCCATTATTTTCTCTTTTTATTATTTCATTTTTTGCCAGAAAACTGCAACATGCTTTTATTTTACTTAAACTATAGAAGGGCTTCAACAGAGAGAAGCCTCAATAAAACCTTAGCGTGTTCACCCCTGGTCTCCTCTAACTGGGTAACGTTCAAGTTTCAGCACGCTGAGGGTTTTATTTCCAAAGCACACAAGCAATTTCCCCTGAAGCCAGAGAAAATAAATGATAATTTTACTGGTTCATTTCTATCACTTGTGTTGCAACTGTGTCTAACAGCATGATTCAGACCAGTTTATTAGGATAATATATTCTTACATAAAGCAAGTTAATATCTATTTTTTCTTTAAAAGATCATTTTGCTAATGATATTTGAATTGCTTTATGGAAAGATTAGGGACGTGTCCAGAGAAGCATCTCTGTGTGTAGGAGAAAGAGGCTGGAAAGACTGTTGCAATTTTGGGACATGTACAGGATTGTCTTCCTGTTTCCACATGTCTGTAAATTCATAGTACATTTGTGAACTAGCATAAAGAGGAGAAAACTGGGGTATCAGTGTGGCCTCAATAAAATGAAGCACTTACAGTGAACTTAGCAAGATCTGACCATCATACCGGAGAGTAAAACCTGAACCACTGCTGTTGCAAAGTATGTCTTTAATCTAAAAACTGCCCTGCTATGGACCTATGTCTCTTAGTCCTCACAATTCTCTTGAGTGAGCTGTATCAGCTGTGTGTAATCTACCAACTGCTACCCTCTGGGATAACTTCTTCTTCCACGTCACAACTGTCAAGGATGTTCTCAATGGAAAGTACATCTCACTGAGTCCTACAGGTTCTCTTTTAGGGAAGAGGACTCCTGGACCAATCAAAGAACTCATGCCTTGGCTCTCCTTGGACAAAACCTTATAAGCTCGAGGCTCCTCACTCCAACATAAGATTGGAAGTTAGTCTCTCAAAGGTCATAAATAAGGAGTTTGAAGTTTGAAGTTTCAGATGCCTGAGTGTTGAAACAGTAATAGAGCAATCCAGAATGAATTATGACCTTCTCATATGACAAGGGATGTCATCTTTCTATTGATAAAGTAAAATATTAAAACCAACAACTTTCATCTGATGCCTGCAATCGTACAAATACACATGGGAGAGTAGACTGTAAAATGAGAGCTGGCACTTGAGGTAGCTGAGGTCTGATTTGCATACAGCCAAGTAAAACAAACTAAATAAAACATGGATGCAAAAGTAGTATTTGCACACTAAGGGAAAAATAAAAGACTGGTTTTGCAGACATGCCTGTTGGGGAGGAAAAAAAGTTATTACTAATAACTAAGCCTGTTGTATCACTATGAAACTTGCTGATTCTGAACTCAACATAATGAACAGGCTAGTCTGATTTTTGGATCAGCACCCAGTTCCATGGATGTTTTGCAAGTTCCCGTTAAGGGAACTAATATTACTATCTCCACACAATCTGGTCATTGTAACAAAACATGGAGAAGGAACTCCTATAGCATTAGTAGCTGTATACAGCGGTCTTAAGGAATTTCTAGCTTTAAGGCTTAGTAATGCCTCTGGCAAATGAGCTATAATTAGTTAAGCGAATTACTTAAAAAGGTCTTCAGACTCTTTTCCTTCTACTTCCTTTTTCCTTGCATTGCAAGCTGCCTCCTATTAGGCATCTTGTTGCTGCCTGCTTTCAGCCGAAGCCTCTGCACAGCCACAGCAGGACGCAAGTTTCTGATTTCCATTCACACACAGAGTTCCTGTTTCTAACAGGGGGTTGCGAGATCTTGGACCTCAAAGGGAGAATAGAGGGCAATTTCACAACTGGGGAAAGGGCAGCAGAAAATGTGGTCTGAATTATCATGTCATTCCAAAATGTTGGCTTTGGTTGCCATCAGTTCGTAAACACAGCAGTGCCTAGCGGTAAAAAAGGTTCATCTACACTTGCATGAACACATCCATGATGCATATTGCCTAACTGACATCTGTCATTGTTTCTGACTGCCACTGTACACACTGCTCAACATCAGTCAGACAACAAAGTTTCATTAACATCTGATCAGCAGAACTACTGATTTTATATTGTGTCTTTACTCCGGAGGCTTGGGACGAAATGTGTTCCTCTCCTGCAAGAAAATTCCCAGAATCTAGCTAATGTCAGTGCAGGTCAGGAATAAGAGAAATGTCAGATGTGCTGCTCCACTGCCACCTGCATCTACTGCATTTGAACCACTGTACTACATCGAAAAATGAGGTCTCTACAATTTGTTGAACTGAGATCAGACCACAAATACTGAAACCGTATGAAATGTTCAACAATATGATTCCCACAGTCCACATAGGGTAAATTAATCTTACATGGATTTCATATTTGCATGAAGAATTATACATTATAATGTATGAAGCATTTGATGTCATATTTGCCATTACTGCATTTTTGAAAGACATTGGGTTTCTGTTAGTTTCCTCTAAAGTTCAAATTTGGGCTCTTTACATCAAGACAATGCTTCCTAGAAAGTGTGTTGTAGCTCACATAAGAGCTGTTAGTCTTATTTCCTGGAGTGCCTGCCATAAACTGGCTTTCGTACTTGACTTCTGATTTTACACTTAGGAAACTAGATTCAATACTCTTTTTTTAATGTTAGCAATTAATTCACAGTGCTCAACAGCCTATTCTGGACAAATATGGAAGCTAATTCAGGAAGAAGTAAGTCCACGGAAAATAACACAGCTAACCATGTGCTGGCTGCAGCTTCCCCATCTTTTATCCTGCGGGATACATCACTTGACCAAAGATGAAAAGATATGCTGATACACCATTCATGGAAGGGAAACAGTTTATGCTCCCAGTTTGCCATTGGCAGAGACTTTTCTTTCTAGCAAAACAGCCATCGCCCACAGAAATGCTGACTTGTAATTGTAAAACGCATGGTCTAAATGCCATTCATAAGCCTGTGGTGACTCATAAGTCCTAGAGACTATCAGACCGTTGTCCTGAGCCAGATGGGAAGCCCAGATTCTTTTAACGTTAAGTGTGATTGAAAGACAGCCTCTACCCTGTTACTGGAGCTGCTAAAACCAATTGCACAAGATGCAATATTAGGCATGTTTAAAACATTTCAGGAAGAGATTAGTTAAATGGTATGCTGGGCCTTTTCCTCCAGCTGGGTCCACAAGTAGCGATAGCAAATCCAGACTTTTCACTGAGGTTGGTAATTAGGTCTGCCTCGCTCCCAGGAGATTAATTCTCTGCAGAACAGATTATTACAGTCCAGCTCCTGTATCCACAGGCAGACTCACTCAGCAGGCTGATTTCAATTACAAAAGTTAAGTGCTATTGACTTCTCCCATGTACAAGAAGAGGTAGGCGTGGGTGGTAGAAGCCAGATAAGAAACCAGATTACTGAGTTAATCTTACAGTTACAAATGCTAGAAAGAGCCTGTTATCTCCTAAAAGAGTAGCTGAAGATACATTTCTTTAATTCATTGCAATCAACTGAATCCTTATAAATGATTACTTGCAAAGAAAGACAAAAATATGTGGTTTTGTTCTAGTTTTCTTTCATACTGTATGAGAAAACACAAACGTTTTGTATCAGCAATTAAAGTCTTGTCTTGTCTACGTTAAAAGGCTCTGTGGTGATGGAGGACTAATCAAGTTATAACCTCATAAGAAGCAGAGGGCTGAGGTCATGGTTTAATGGTACAGGAGCTCAGGCAGCAATAATGCTTTTCCACGGATCTGTTTCCCTGCTTCTGGCAATGTATTCCCACGTTGTTCATACAAAACACTGCCCCACAGCTGTGACAGAAAGTAGTCCCCTTTTTGAAGTACTTGGTAAAAGTACTTAGCCAAACAGAGACTGTGACCTCCTCGCTGTGCATCGCAGCTGGCCAAAATATCAATGTATTTGTTGTCCTTAACAATCTCACCCCAAGCAGGAATACCCCATGGGGAAACTGTGCTTGTTTATGTCTATGTATCTGTTTCTTTGGTCACTACCTTCTCAGTGTGTCCTCATTGATGTATTAAAATGAACTTACAACTCAATAACTCTTGAATAAAGCACCTGTGGTATGTGCGATCACTTAACATGTAGAGTGCTTGCTGGAGATACGCTTTCTAATGCTTCTGAATCCTGTTGAAATGAATAGAGATTTATTTTGCTTTCACAGTGATGATCAAAATGTTGATGTTGATGCCCCTTTGCACATATCAAGAACACTCACAGATTCCCACAAGGTAATGTATTCCATAGCATTTCTTACAACACCTACTCAGGAGGTAAGAAAAATGTTCTCAGAGGGGTTCACACAGTCTATATATCAGAGACAGTAAGGACAGATGTGCAGGAGGGGCTGAGGATATTTAGTGCACACTGTTTCACTTTGTTGCACTGGCAGAAAAGCCAAATGTTTTCTGTTCGGTGACAGCAGTGGCTGCTGAGCAGGTGGAGAGAGATGTGCAGGTGGGGAGATCACACAGGTTTCAAGAGCAATACTACATCTGTGCTCAAGGCCTCTCTTTCATCACAGCATTTATCTCTCCTTTTGAGCACCCTGACTGCAGGAGGGGTTCCTTTTTGTAGCTCAAGAGTGATGCTCAAATAGTAATGTTCATTTACCTCTTCAAAGTCATATACAAGCAACAATTACTTCAGTCTCACAGCAGTCCTGTAAAGTGGGTAAGCTCTTTCTGCATTGTTATTTGCAAAAGATAAAGGAATAGATACAGAGAAGTTCAGTTCCCTCAAGACACTCATCCAGATATTGACAGAGCCTGGGCTACAGCTTGGAAAACACAGTACATCCATACAGTGTACTGCAACATGGCAGTGAGTTCAGAAAGCTAAGCAGTGGGTGGGTGTACGGGATTTCTCATGGAGGGAAGAGCATAGGGACGTTGTAAACTCTGTGCTGAGAATTCCTGGTGCTCAGGTCCAAAGGCAGGCCTAGGACCCAGCTCTCCCACTTGAAGAACAAAAGAGCTGAGACAAATGTGGGTGCTCACAGGAAGGACCGTGCTTTAAAGTCCTAGTGCTCAGCTTGGCTCACAGATGGACACTGCTATAGCACAGTTGTGAGGGCTGCAGTGGATTCACGTATTTGGAGGTGGATCTCTGAAGTTGGTGGCTACAACCTGCCTAGGTCATACTTTTGTTACCTAAGTGACATTTCAGGTTTTCCCTTTACAGTTTTACTCCTCTGTCTCTTAGTATCATTATTTATTTTCGTTCAGAATTTCACAATTCACTTATTTCACTGCAGTAATACCATGTGCTGCTCAGACATGAATCAAGCAAAGCCAATTCTGCCCAGGCGATTTGAGGTAGCTGCTAAATTAAGAGTCTGAAATTCTCTAGAACTTGTTACTGACAGATCCAGTCTGGTTTCCATTTAAAGTGATGAAAATTCAGATTATTTCTATTTTTTCCAAATCATTTTATCAATTTATCATTTGCAGTGACAAAGCTGCAAAATTCTCAAATCTTCTCTTTGACATGTGTGTGAATTTTGTGCTGCTACTGAAGATTTTCATGTATTCAAATTCTGTACATGATAGAGCTTAAGCCACTGCAGAGACTGGGAGTTTTCAAGTCTTAAAACTTAAAAGCAAAAGTAATTTTAATAGTGTACTATTTTCAAAAAGAATCATCTTTTCTTTGGGTAAAAAATAAAGAAATAAAATGAAACTAGGAAAGCTGTATTTGATAGCTGAAATAAACAAAGCTGTTTAAGTTCAAAAATTGAGTTATTAAAAGTCCCTGGTATGTATGTGTACACCATCAAAGCCCCGCTAAACATTCCTCTTGTAGGTAAGAACAGCTGCCATTTCCATGTCAAAATATTGCTGTGTCATAATATTGCTATTTCCATATGTATGGCAACATATATATACACGTGTGTGTGTGCGTGTATGCGGAAACAGCAATATCCTGGCAAATTTCCCCCCATACTCTATCTATATAAGTGTATAAGAATATACATTTTAGAAAAGATAGGGTAGATTTGATTTGTATCCTGCCAGGTCCCCAGCAGTACACAAAGCAATATGATTTGACCAAGTGTAGAATAAAGCTCACAAAGGATTATAAATTATGTAGCCAGATGTATTCTAAACACTGGATCAACTGAGTCTGAATTTCTCATGATATTTTTCTCCCATGTTATTTAAAACTTCCTTGTGGTGAAGACATCAAAACTTCCCTAAGCAATCTATTCCAGGGCTTAACTTTCCTTACTGTTATAAGCATTTTCCTATTGCCAAACCTAAATCACCCTTACTGTGATTTAAGACAGTTACTTTTTATACCATCCCCATTGGGCAACAACAATAATTTGTTTCTTTCCTAATGCAAGAGTAATGTAGGTAGTTCTAAAATATTATTAATTCTTGACATAACAATATGAAATTATTTTCCACTTCATTGAGATTTCCTTGAAAATCTCTTTGGCCAGTCACCTGAGTACACTGGGAAGAATTTCCTAAGGCCTGGGCAGGAGATACCCAACTCATGTAAGTCTGCCCAGCCAGTTCATCCAGTGCCATAATCAGAATTCAGGAAAAAAGGGTGTAAGTCTTCCAGCTCTATCTGCCAATCACTTTCACTCTCTATGAAGTACCATACCAACATTATGCCCTCCTCTTACAATAATGCATTATGGAATATTGACCAGCCTTCCTTTACAGTTAGATCTAATTTTTGTCTTTACTCTTCAGACTTTTTTCTGATATTTCTTCCATCAAGTTTGTACTTGGTCCTGCAAATTTTGAAGCCATTTCCACATTTCTCTGTTTGATTCTGGGGCTCAAGTTTTCAAAGAATATATGGTTTAACCAAGTTTGAATCTCTGTAGATTCCTTTTTTTTTTTTTAATTTGCACATCTTGCTCTTGTATCTTTAACATAGCTTATTAGAAAACTGCAAGTTATTCCAAACACATATGATCCACATTTCAGTTTCACAGGCTGCGATCAGTCAGTGTCTATGAACAAGAAAAAAGCTTGGTTTCAGCAGAAGAACCACATTATTGGAATTTTCTTCCTCACATCATAAGCAGACGACATTTGTGCACTGACTTCTGTGTCACAAGCGCAAGTCTGATTTAAATCTCACAAATGTAGGCAAAGTCATATATGCTTTGCTTTCTGCAAGTCTCTTTAAATGCCTTATGCTTAACAGGCAACAAAGATGATATAGTCAGTGCCACTGACTTATAGGAGTTACAAGAACTACAACAGATAATTAAAATTGTCAGATATGAAATTTGCTGAACATTTACTCAATTCATAAATTGATATTTGATCTATATTCATTCCAATTATTCCTAGTGATCAGTATGACTGCAGTCACACTGTGCGCTAAGCAAATCTGCTATAAATAACAGTTCCTGTCCCAAAGAGTTTCCAGTATGCCTTCTCAAAAGCAGAAATATTTATTCTGCTGTAAATTCCAATTTTTTTTTTTTTAATGGAAGCTGAAATCTGAAATATAGCTGCAAATAGTCCCAAGTACCTAATTCAGGAAACCTTTTTTCTTTGATACATCTAGTATCTTTGATACATCTAGTAAAATTCAAGTATTAAATATAATGAAATAGCTATCTTTCTATTGCTGTTTGTGTTTTAATATCAGAATGAAATTGAAAGTATTTAAAATACATTGAGTATATGCTTTGTATGAATCGGAAAGAAATGTAGTCATCTCATTAAAATGAAAAAGTCAATTCTCTTTAATAATTTTTCTACTTTATCAAATCTGATGTTGTCCAATTAAATGCCATGATTTTTATTAAAGTGTATTTTCCTGTAGACGTTAGTCAAATAATTCACTGTGTCTCTTTACATTCTTACATAGGCAAAGAAAAGTAAATGAGATAAACAGGAAGGACTGACTGACCAAAAATATTAATTGGATGCAATTAGCCAATTAAAAATGTCTGATACTGTGCTTCTTTTTTGGGACTTTTTCCTTCCTGCTCTGTAGACACATGTGCACTCATGCTCTTCGTTCATAGCTGAGGACCTCACTCTTCGAGTTCACATTTCCTCCCACAGTAATCCTTTCCTGATGCCAACTGAAGACAGTGAGTGTATATGAATGTAAATAATCTCACATTAAATATAAAAAATAGAAAACATATTTGGCTAGTTGGTCAGAAGTAGAGTGCTAGTATCTTGCTCTATCACAGTTCTTTCCTATTCAGTCATCTGTGTTTTTTTTTATTTAAGAATCAACCCTTGGCAACATGTAAACTAATTGATTTTTTAACTTTGTAATAAGTTTCTGTCAACTCTCCCAGCTTCTCACCTTCCCGCTCCTTTCTCTCTTGTTATTCTCAAGAGCTTGGGACTGTGGTCTGTATACATCCTATAATGCACCAGTAGGGTCATTATTTCCTCAAAGGTGCCCATCAAAAAAGGAAATCTTGGAGGTTCCAAACCCAATCAATAATCAAAAAAACTCATGATCTTTATATCAAACTCATGATCTGTCAATATTGATAGATTCATGTATGTGACATGAATCTTGTAAGTCCTTCCCATTTCCCTGAAATCATGGTGAGCGCTTGCTATTTCTATTCAGTTGAGTGTGACATTAAGATTTGCTTGGATTTGTTGTCAAATTTCACTTGACTTCCAAAAAAAAAACCAAGTTGTAGTATAGGAGTCTAAAAGCCTCTCCTCCCCTTCTTACATAACACAGGCTTTATCTTGAGTGGATAGCTGTATCAAGTTTACGTGTCGGCAGCGGGGGCTGCTGCGGGGCCTCTGTGAGGAGAGGCCAGGGCTGCCCCGTTCACAAGGGTGTGAACCCCACACATGACCCACAATGCACATTGTCCTGAACGCTCGCATCTCCTGTTCTGGGGCTGCTCAGTCCCTTTCTTGCAGTGGGTGAGGTCCCCCTGCTATCGATGTTGTCCGTCAGGGAAAGAAAGTGATCTGCACAATTTTGGTGCACTATGTCATTTCCTTCAAAGGTGGTTATGACTTGCCCCTCACATCTTCAAACTGCTGTTGATATTAAAGCAGTATGTAAAATACTAGACAAATCTTGCCATTCTGAAACCTCCTCTAAGGTTTTCAAGCACCTTCACGTTTTACCAAGAAACTGATCAACATCCACCACAAAGGCTTGGAAACTCTATTCTGTCTCTGTAACTGAGAACTTGCTTTCGTTTGGTGTGGGAAGAAGCATGAAAATGATTTACTGATTTAGGAACTGGGTGGAGTAGACCACAAAGGAATAAACTGAAAACATGTGGTGTGAATTACTTGCAAAGGAGGAGGGAAAGAGCGAAAAAATTGCCTATAGATCTCTATAGATAGATCTCGATATATAAATATATAATGCAGAGTACCAGTGAAACAAAGCACAGATGATTAGGCCAAACCAAACATTCACGTTAAGCATTGCACTTGGCTTCGTTTCAAAACAGGCAGCAGTAACAGCAGGGAGAGATGGCTTGCCAAAATTGCATCAGACACACATTAGGGAAGGAGGAAATGAGTTTACTTGAGCCAGCTGTGACATCAAAGGGCTTGGTCTTGAAATGGATTGTGGGAAAGGGTTCCCCCTTCGGTAAAGTTTGCAAAGTTCAGCCAATCCTTTATAAAAAGACCCAACTCTAAAGAGAACTTCCCTTTCCCCCCCCCCTTCCTAAAGAAAAATAGAATTCTCAGTCAGCTAAAAGTGTGAGACTGGGGATCGCTGTAAGAGTGGAATAAACCTTAAGGGAAAGGGTGGAGAGAAGGTGTAAAGATTTGTTCTGGAAGCAGAGGATTGAAGCTGAGTTTGAATACTTCTCTCTCTTACAAAAAGTGTCTTAGTAACGAGTATTGCTCTGTGCTAAAGGGATTGCAATAAGTTTCATTAAGAACAGTCTTACTAAGATGAATTGATGAATTTGGAAGGAGAAACTATGAGAAACCATCCACTGGTTCAATAGTTTTCCTGAACTGCAGCAAGCCTCATGGAGCTGTAGACAAAACTTAGAAAACAAAATAAGATGAGACAAACCCAGCATCACTGAGATCAATGGCAAAATTCCCACTGACATCAGGGAGACAAGAACATCTATCAGTCCACCAACTGTTCAGTTAAGGCATTCTCCCACCTCTCTCGCAATCCTACTTTAAGGCCTGTTGCAAATTTTCACAACTGTAATTGCTACCCAAGGATGTCCTGCTAAGGGAAGTCCTTGACTCAGTCCAGCCTCACTGACAACAGGAGATGCTTCAAAAAATGCACTTGCCACTCTGCTTCTCTTTGGGACACTTCATATTCAGTCACATGGAAAGCACCCTGTATCCAAACACAGTTTTACCATGATGCTTGTTTAGTTTTTGATGCCCCTTAAACAGCTTAATTCCAGCTCTAACTTATTGCTGTTGACTATGTCCTGGAGACTGAAGTTGTGAAAGTAATACAGTTAATGGAATATTTTCCATTTTTTTAAAATAATTTTTCTTGTTTCTCTTGAAACTAATATACATATGTTTATGCTGACAAAAATCCCAAACCCAATGTTATACAGAAAACTTAATCTTACTCTTTTGAAGGTAAATTTGGTCAATATCTGTAATAGTATTCTCTTTACACTCAAATAGTATTTAAATATGTAAGGGTTTTTTCCCAAGTATTTTCCAAAGACCATTTTCCCCTGGGATCTGTACAGTAATTTATCCTCATAGAGAATGCGTCAGTGTATCAGAACAAGTCCATACACGGTACACAATTTACAGGATGCACCAAGGTAACTCAGATGACAGAAGTAATTTAGGGTTCCTCAGTATTAGAGGTTTCATATATACTGGTAAACTAATAAGTGCCAGGGAATGTTCTCCAACATTGAATCTCCATCACCTGAACTGCTGAACAATTTTGACTTGGACCAGCAGTCATTTCCCTGAGAGGCCTTTTGTGCAACTCAGTGTTAGCACTAGTGGGGAACTCCTCTCAGTATGAAATTTGGTATTGTCTTCCCCAGCAGCAGAAAAAATTGAGGACAAGTACACTGTAGCATATAGCAGTCTTAAATTCCAATTTGGGATATTTTCAAAGATCTTTCCAGAAATCAGCAGGAAACTGAACTGTCCCAAAACTGAGACCTTGAAAATTACTAATTCTTAAAAAATTCTCCACTGGTTTCTATGCTTTCTAAAGTATTTTAACACAACAGCCCCAGCCTCTCTTATATTCCTTTGAGAAGGGAGACACCTGCTTGGTATTTCAACTTCTAATCATATTTCTTTCCTGGAAGTTGATGTAGAGGCTGAAGGAGGTCTTCCTTGAGTCCTGTGATTCATTACCATCTTCTTTAACTGTGGGGAGCTCTAAAGAATTAGCAGATTATGATTGCCTTTTACTGGGAATAGTGTGACAATACCTTTGCATTTTTATATGAAAAATATGTATCCTCTGCTTTCTAGTTTCTCCACAGTGGTTGTACTCACACTACCATCTTACAGAAGTCACTTGTGTTTTGTCATTACCTAAGATCTTAAATATCTTAAATATTTTAAGGGAAAAAAAATTGACCTAATTTCTTTTTATAGCAGCTAGATCTCAGGGTTCATCTAGCCTCCTCCTTTTACCTGAGATCCTTATAGCAGCTGCGATCAAATGCTATTTGTTAATCTTGCAGTGTAAAATAGTGTGTGAGATAAATTTTGCTACCTCAGAAAGGGCCAAGTTATGAAGCTTAATCAGCATTTGTGAAGTGCTTTGAGATATTCAGGGGTCAACATTTATAACACTATGCACAAATATTTATTATTACTAATGTTGTAAATCTCTCTTGTCAATGCTTTATCAGTTAGATGCAAAATTATTTCAGATGCCAACCCAAGGACAGTAGCCAGCACTGGTAATTGAAAGTATTGAAACCATTATAATAAATATAATAAGAGAAGATGAAAAAATATAAATCAAACATGCAATGTAAGGTGGTTGGAATAACCAATTTATTTTCACTCAAGGGATATAGCTTTGTGTAATTGGCACTGATGGTTTCTCTGTGCTTTACCACTTGTGAATTTTGTAGTCATCCTTCAATCATAAACTGATCTACCTCCAAATGTAGTAGGTGAAGTTTAAAATAATTGCTAAATATTAAAGATTTTAGATCTTGTTGTAAGAACTTTTAAAAAAATGAGATGAAACTATATGCATGGAAAATGGGGAAATCTGGGCCAAGGTTTCCCTATTCCTTATCTGACTACACAGTTCCAAATAATTGTCATGTTTATCTTGCTCAGTTTTATCTGTTAGACCATAGTGGGTCCATGTGAAAAACAAAAGCTTTTGTGTTTTTTGGTGCACCACAATAAACAAACAGCAATGCTGGTACCATGCTATCCTCACGTCTCGTTCTTCAACTGCTGACTCAACAGTATACTCTATGTATTTCTCAGATGCTAGGAATTAATTCCTCCATCCCCGTTTCCTTAGAAGTCTCCCTTTCCAGTTCTCCTTTAGACCAGAGCCTCTGGCAAAAGCACAAGGTTGCAGAGACAGACGCAACAGTTGTTTCTTTGAGCATGACCTCACCTACTTAATATAATAAGTTGGAGAAATACTTATGAAATTCTACACCTTTCTATGCCTACTCATGAAATTCTATGCCTTTGAGGTTTTCTTAGTATTTATTTGTACAGAGACTTTTGTTCTTTGTTCCACATTCTTCTTGTGAAGCAGGACACTAAATTTCCCAAATAGGCTATTAACAAGAAAAATTGCATGCAAATGTGAACAGAGGGTGAATCTTATCTTCTAACATAAAGACATCCAGAAAGCTTAATAATGTGCTTTCTTCAGAAACAGAAAGACATTTTAAAAATACTCTAACACTAAAGTTTGAAGCTTGTATCTTTACTGCTTTTGAAATTTTAAATATTACTTCTCTCTTTGTTTAAAATTAGGTGAAGTAAATTTGCCTTTGCCCTCAGTTGCATAATTAAGTTGTTTTTTCCACTCCATTTAGCAAGCCTGGAAGCCTGGTGTATTCCTGAAGCAATTGAAGCATAATGATGTCTGTAGAATGTTATACTTCAGTGCGCCCCTCTAATCATCAGTCTTTGAGTTAGAACTTCAAATTCTTGCTGTGCCAGTTGTGTCTCAGGAAAACTAAAACTAGCTGAATTTCAGCTTCACACATTACTACGTGTATTCAGAGCTGAGCTGGTGAAATAGCATAATATTTCAAATTAAAAAAAAACCCAGACATTGAGCTAAAGTGCCCATTCAAGTAAATGTTAAGACATCTTTCTCTTTTCTAAAATCAGCAGGCTCATGGCTACTCTGTATCGTATATAAATCTCAACGCCATTAACATCACCATCGTCTCTTGGCTACATAGTCAGTGCTGTTCTGGGGAGATGAAAATCAACAGTGGGATTTATAACTACTCGTTTAGCGCTGTAATTAAGCCATTGCTCTGCAAATCCAGAGTAGGTGACAAGACTCTTCTCCAGTATATAAAAACAGTGCCAGATCAAAGAGTCAGCAAGCTTAAACTCCATATCAGTTCTCATTAACCTAAATGAATTTAATGAAATCTGAAAGAGATGTTAATTTTCATTTGATAATTAGGTTTTGTAGAAGATGCATGTGTACTGCTTAGTATTCTATTAAAACTGCTACTTGATTATATGACTTGACGTTACTTACATATTGTTCCTAAAACAGCATATTATGTCATGTCTCGGCATCCTGGCGATATTGACACTATCTAGCTTAAGGTACATGATCCAAGCATGTAAACTAAGTATCAGTGTCCCAGGTCCAGGCACTATTATTGCAGAACTGGGACTCCCAGAAGGCAGTACAGGAAGCTTGCCCCTCTTTTTTTGCTAATGAAGAGCCCAAGGAAACTGGTTAAAAAGGTCTGAGCATATGGCTCTGTGAAAATCCATGTTTTTTGAATACTAGAATGATGCCTCTGTTGACCAGAGATTGTTTGTGTCAGGTTCTGCTATAAATTCTCATGTATATAGAAAAAAAAAGGAGAGATTTTCTCTTACTTCTTAATTTGGTTTTTACATCAATCCTGTAAAGGATCCAGTGTGGAACTTAACTGACCATGGAAATAAGGATTTTTCCTGTTTTCTGAAATCACAGAATCATAGAATCATAGAATGGTAGGGATTGGAAGGGACCTCTAGAGATCATCTAGTCCAACCC
>VZSC01004086.1:441251-484186 GCA_013398225.1 Steatornis caripensis
GGGCCTTAGCCTTCCGTGTTGCATCCCTGCATGTTCTGACAACAGTCCTATATTCCTCCCAAGTGGCTAGTCCTTTTTTCCACATCCTGTAAACTTCCTTCTTCCCTTTGAGTTTTTTTACAACCTCCTTGTTCATCCATGGAGGTCTCGACTTCTTCCTCATCGGGATGCATTGATCCTGAGCTTGGGGAAGCGGTTCTTGAATATTAACCAGCTCTCTCGGGCCCCCCTGCCTTCTAGAGCCCTAACCCAAGGGATTCCTCCAAGTAGGTCTTTGAAGAGGGCAAAGTTAGCTTTCTTGAAGTCCAGGGTTCTAATCCTACTTGTAGCCCTGCTTCTTCCACGCTGGATCCTGAACTCCAAAAAGAAAGAAGTTTTCATTGATAATCTCAAACCTACTTAAACATAAAACCTGTTTCATTTGGCTACATCACAGAATGCAAAAAATGAAGTCAAAAGGAGAGAAGTAATTTATCCAGAAGAAATCATTGTGGTCATCTTATCTGGTCCGTTTTGCAGCTTGGACTGCCAAATTTTTCAGGATCCGTATTTGTTTGAATGGAAGCTTTATTCAGTCAGTGTATGTATGAATGCTTATGGGGGGAAGATGAGGGATTGTACTCTGCAACTTTTTGTCTGCCGTATAGCAAAAAAGTTCAAACTGTATTCAGTCTGAATTAAAATATTTTTTATTCTTTTCAACCAGATCGATAACATATGTACATAACATATGAAGATGTTGTCCTTTTATTGTCTATTAGCTGAACAGTTAGGATATTTTCCCTGGATGCAGGGGAACCCACTTAATTTCCTTCTACATCCTGAAGTGATTTCAGCTTGCTATAGACAAAGGGTGGATACAGACTTTAATTTCCATTTTCCCATTTAAAACATCAGTGTAATGTGGGAGTAGAAGAAGGAGGATGGCTCAGAACTGATGCTCACTATAGTTAATGATGTCCCTTCCACTTTGTATGAATAATTAACCCTTGATTAAGGCTGAACACAAAGCCCAGGTGCTCTGTTGCCCAGCTGAAGAACTTGAGGACTAAGTCTGAGCTACTGGTTGACTTTCGGTACATATCACTCAACATCAGGTGCAAGGACATTTTAGTTTGCCTGTCCTGAGCAACTCAATCTATTAATCCTCAGACAAGTCCCTACATTTCCTTTTAAGCCAATAAGCAAATCATGCCTCTCTGAAGAGCTCCAAAGCAAGCTCTGACTGGAAGAGTATTTGAGATTTTCCCCAGAATATCCTAAAATCTTTATATGGAATGCCAGACTATGGTTCAGACTGCATCTTATCTTGGATGTTCCTCTACCCAAGTGAGTAGAAAAAGAACTGGATAATTGCTTGTTCTGAAACAAGATTTCCACTGTCTCAATTAAAGCTGTTTTCATGTATCAGATGTTTGGCAATTAAACACGTTTCCAATAAAAAACTGATAATCTAAGCAGTGGGCGTTATAGTATGTTTTACTGCTTGCCCCTCAGAAATAAATGCTCAAAGTTGCAATTCAATGTTCTGAGTCTAGTCGGATTCCAGGTAAGTTTCATGCATGGAAAATAGACTTTTACAATGTGGAAGATACTTCTCCGTTCTTCTAGAAATGAAACCCAAGAGCTGTAATTTCTCTGGAGTCTTTTTCCTTGGTCCTGATTAACACAGTCCACGTGAAAAAGAAATCTGCAAATTAGTGAGTTAATAGTGCTGAGGAAGTGAAAGTAATTTGTTTGTATACTATCTTCAAATGTTTTCATTAATTTTTGACTCTGTAAGTACACAAATGAAGCTAGATCTGCTGGTCATTTTCCCATGTGTTCACTACAGCCAAGTCACAGAGGGAATTCTGTCACAGTGAGCCAGTACCTGTGTAGGAGAGAAATTTGCACTAGTAGTCATCGGACTGTTTATTTGTGTAAAACCCTGCTAGCATTTCCTGATTAAGCTGGGTTCTTAAAAGATACTTGGGGGTAGACAATGAGCTCATTGTTACTGTGCTTTCTTACATCATGATTTTCCAAATTATTTTAAAGTCTCTTGCCCAGGGTTAGTATTACTATTTATTCCATCTCGTACATAATGAAAATAACTTGGTAAAGTAATGCTATACATCTGTTGATTAGGATTTGGTTTCTGGAGTTACGTCTTTGTTTCCAACTAAAAGGTAGTTCAGCCAAAGAACACGCACAAGATCTACCCGCAAATGTCTTTCCTTTTTGTTCATACAATAAATAAACCCTATCTTTTTCTTTAAAGGAAGTTGAGGAATGGGGAATCTTTTTTCCTCTTTTCTAGCTTCTCAAGGGCAAACTAATAGAAAAATATATTCAGATCAGATGTGAAAATCTTATTAGGAACATCTGTGTTAATCAACGTTTATAAAAATGTAAATAAATTATACAAGAAGGGAATATTAGAAAAGACAGTTCTTCGTTTTCTCACCCTTCAAGCTATTACATAAATAAGACCTGATCCTCCAAATCTGGAATCACGTGAGTGATGTCTTTGAAGCTGATGCATTCACTGAATTAACATGAATAAATTGCTACTCACATGACTCAGAACTTGGATGACAAGCTCTGGTATAAATATTTTTCTCTTTTGTGCATCAGATTGAATAAATCAGCAAAAAGGGTTTTTTTCAACTTTTTGAAGAGTAACAAATCAATTTTAGAAGTCTTCAAATACCATCACTATTCCTGGCCTTGACTTCAGCTCCAACCCTAAGACTTCTCCTACTTCAGAGACTACTAGCAACTCACAGAGGTCACCTAGCTCACTGAACCAACCAGGGAACAGAACATTTTGAGTCTTGCCACTTGAACCCAACCATCCCATATATTAAACGACATGCATAAACCAGCACAGTGAAATCAGGTCCACCCTAAGAAGAAATACTTTTGTGCCAAAGTTTTTATCTAGCCCTTACCTGGGTAGCCATTTTACAGGTGTAACTAATCTCTCCTAGATGAAATTTAGCTGTGGTTAAACCCAACTATAAAGTCACAGTCTTCAGAACAACTGGGAAATCTCTCTGCTAAAGGGGTGCTTTGCTTCTTTCCACCAACTGTGGGATCGTTCTTTTGCATTAAACTTCACTAGCCAAGCACAATTCGATGCCAAATTATATAACATGAGAAAAAAAAATTTCTACCCTCATTGTTTTTTTGGATAATTTTACTAGCCTTGACTGAAGCAGAGAAAACTTTATTATATATCCTGTAAGATCTCACAAAATAATATGACGTAACATGGCAATTCAGAAAGCTAGGCTTAGATGGGCTGATGGAACACTTACAGAGTTGTAGCTACCATTATTCCACAAATGCAAGGCATATGATTAGAGTAACATTGTGGTCAGACTTGGGACAGTACTTCCATCAATTGCCTTGTACCTAGGTTATTTCTGGGATGCTTGGCCGCAGAGCATTGGTAAACATTTGTATGGACCATCTGATAATGAAAGGCTGCAAAATTGTGTTTTCAACATCTTCCTGGGAACAAAATTTCACTAAAGAAAGATTGATCCGTCAGAGGAAAAATATTAATTCTCTGTAAATGCCAAAGGTGAGCTACTAACACGCTTAAAATACATCCCCCATTAGATTCCCCTAATATTTTGAAGCATCTCACATCTCTAGGAATTTTTTTAGACATAAGACAGGACCTATGTTAAAATTGGGTGGACTTACTACAGCAAAGGGATTTGTTTTTCCATTCACCCTCCTTCAGGTTATACTACTTGGCCTGTGTTGATTTTTATTTTAAGAATATTCAGCCATATGATGCTAGATTGTTTCCAGTTACACACTCAAGAAAGTAGATGTCATACTGAAACAGACCAATGATTGTAGGTCTCTTTCCCTCCGGCAGTAGCCTACATCTGGTGCTTCAGAGACATTTGAAAAGCTATCATTATACACAATGCTGGTAATGTAATACCCTGTTAATAGTTTAATTTACCATCATTTAAAACAACATAGCATAATCCCTACATGATTCAAATTCACTTTACTACTCAGCAGCTGTGCAGTTCAAGAAATTTAGGAAAAGTATATTCTAATTTTCATTCAAGCACTGTCCTTTTGTTCACTTCTTAGGTTTTGTTCACTTAGGTTTGTTCACTTCTCAGGTTTGGTCACAGGGTACATGTTCAGGTTACTGAGACTGGCTGGTCTTGTCTGTCTTTCAATAGCCATTTTCACACAAGAGTGTTGGGCATGACCTTCTGCTGGTGATGGAGGTGCTAGCGCTGATTTTTAGTACCATTCAGAGATGTACAAACCTGTGTGTCTCTGATGCATGTATACATTTATCATTTAATTAAAGCCTCCAATTAACTCTTGAGGCTTATTGTGACTGAAACTTTTCCTTTCTGTATGTAAAGCCAAAGCAGATGGGGAAAGTTTTATTGATCTTATCTAAGAATAAGAATCTAGTACTCTGAAATTAATTACCCTGTAGTAGCACCCCCTCTGATCAGACTGAATCTCTCATGGTGATAGTTTTGTGGAAAAGTCCATCTTTATACCACACCCTGGAGCACGTATATGGGTCGAACTGGAGATGAAGATATCGGAGGTCTTCCATATGCTAAGGCTGATTGTTGCCAGCTGTGCTGCAATTTCACTGAATACTTATCCAAGTTTGGATGGCTTATCTTGGGTTTGACTTTCCAGCTGGCATTTAGTATGTCTCTTCTTCAAATGAGGCTGCCAGGTATTCCCAAGGTAGACATCCAAAGTTACTTGTGACTTTTGAAAATCTGGCCACCAACCCTCATATCCTGTGCTTTCCACTGTGGATATTACTGGTGTCCATTTCTGAGAGAGAAAAACATGAATTTGAACGTCCTTGCCTCTTGGCATTTGACTGCCTGTTGCAACAAGCTCTTACTTTTGAGCTCAACTACACAACCATTATCAAGAGTTTTTTTCTGGTTTTTTGATTCTCACATCATCATTGCAGTTTTCACCTCCATTTGTGGAGTGCAGAAGCAAACAATTGAATGGTGCTTAACTCAGAAGAGCACTTAGCCTTGAGGTTGATGGCACTTTGCAATCACAGTTCATTCACATTTTAGATACTTATTCTATGTACATCCTTTGCAGCGAAGTATTTAGCCCATGTTGTGTTCATAAATAAGGTACAGGCATTAGAAGCCTGATAGTCACAACTTTAAAATCAGTTTTATTTACTGACAAGTAATGATCAGCTTTTATTTATGAAGCTCGATTAAGGATTGTTGAGCCTTCTCAGAATATTAAAGAAACTGTAATCTGTTACAGTCATACTCTGGAGCTTCCTGCCAAGAAAGTTTCAAGCAGTGTAATTTGCCTGCACTATTTGTCGAACATGTTTCCATGCCTCCTAGAAACAAATAATCTTGGTGCAGTGGAAACACAAGGGTTACTCCATATACAAAAAGGAGAAAGTCTGCCTTCACCGGCTTCATCTGAGCTGTAAACCTTTTAAATAGGTTGGCTCTGTGGCATGCAGAAAACATAGGGGCTGCACTGTACATAGGGCCAAAACTCACTGTTCTTAATTCCTCTGCTGCCAGTGTGGAGGGACTCAGTCTTGTTCAATTCATGGACTGAGGCCAAGGGCTTGCACCCCAGGGAGCTCTGAGGTGTTTTGGCACTGTCTTTCTACTTCTTTCTTTAAAAAAATAAAAACAAAAAAAAAGTGGTTTTTGCTTAGAAGCTTTAAACCCTCCAATAACCTAATAAAACAGAAGTCTTTTTTTAACAAGTCTAGCACTTTGTCAAGTGAGCTAGCAAGAGGAAGAAAAAGCTCCTCATCCCACATGGAGGCAGATCTGCTTCCCAGAGAGCACTTGAGGGAGCAGCTGATTCCAGGGCTTTTGCTTAGACACCTAAAGGAACAGACAGGACAAGGGCAATTCTCGACTCCTGAGTCTGAAGGAAAAAACCATCATCAGCTACACAATCAAGTCTCCCCTAGATCCCCTGGTAAAACTCTGACATAAATCAACTGTGTTACCATGGCAGGGAGCCCAAGACTTCTGGGAAGTATGCTCAAACAGCTGTTGTGCCAGGGAACTCAGCAACACTTCAGAAATGGATGGTGAGCAGGCTATAATTAGGATGTCGAACTACCCATGGTTGTTTGCTCAGAAATCCTTTGGAAACCTCGGACAATAAAAAGACAGTCGCAGTGTTCTTTCTGTTCAGGGGCAGAGCACTCCCACAGATCTCCTTCAAGTGTGAGCTAATGATTGCTTTCTCATCTGTCCCTTTGTTTTAGTTGTCTTGCCCCACTTTGCCCTTTCCACCGTGCCCCCTCCTTTCGCTATTTACACAGATTTTAGATAATTCTCCTACAAGACAGAGATACTCAGGAGCAAACTTTCTACTCTCCCTAGTGCGCTGTCTGTCCAACCAGAGCCTGCTTCCCTGCAGCAAGACATCAAAGTCTTCTGACATGTTTCCTATATGTGCTTTGGGCTATTGTTTTATCTCTTACAGTCTCGTCTTTTTTTTTCCCCTCTTATTGGATGTCTGTAGTTTCTATTAATTGAATCTCAGAGGAAAGACTTAATGAGCAAAAATTGACATCATGGGCCTTTAGTCACGTGAATTCTTTTCTCCCAGTAATACCCTCTTCCCAACCAATGAAAAATCTGTAAAGGAAGAGACACTCATCATTAGTGAGGCAATTTCAGCCACAACTGTAGTAATCCATCGGAATATTTCTTTTATTGTCTTTGAATGGATTTTTATAAAACAGAAGGGCACAGCTCTGCTCCGCAGGTTTTCAAGGAAAGCATTCTGGCAAACAGGACTGGCAAAGCAAAGGAGCATGATCCCGCTGTCCACACCACACGTGTCAGAAGGCAGAGAAGCCAGGCTGATAATACATCTGTGAAAGTGCCTGAAGAGGTAGTATCTATGTGGTATGTGAAATTTGAGATGGCACTTCTCAGTTTCAGCCCCCTCAGCTATGCCCTGTCCTTGTAGACACCATGGGAAAAGCAAGCCTGGCTCTCCTGGGCTCTGCTCTCCTTTCCGGCCAGGTCCCAGCCGTCAACCTTGCAACAACAAAACTTGGCTTTGCCTTCACTGAGAAGTTTTATGCCAGCTCTGAAGAGGAGTTAACACCAGAAAGCCAGAGTGTGGATTTACAAAGCACTAGCTGCACTTTGGTGGGGGTGTTTCAGGACACAGTACGACGCCTTTGCAAGACACTTAGTGAAATATTCACAACACACCACTATCTTCTCCAGAAGGAAGAGTTCCTCAGAGGGATGTTCAAAGTACCAAAGGAAAGTTCTTGCTTTGAATCATTTTCTCAGAGAGCTTGACTCTTTCCTTTGAATACGGTGGAATCCTAGAGGCAAAGATGCAGTAAAAATTCTTAGGAAAGTGCTTACAGAATAGTATCATCCTCTTGTAATATCTGCCATTAATTTAATCAGGGTTACTTGTAATAAGTTCCTGACCAGATTCTAACCATAATATTTTACACAGTTTTGATGGTACAGTAAGATTTAAGTAGTCATTGTAAATAACTTTCATCTAGCAATAGCCAGCATGTCTGGTTATGTGTACTAGCAAGCAATTTCAGTGTGTGACCTTTACCTGCTGCTCCCAAGGATATGGTGAGTTTGTATCCATTTCAAAGATCAGATAATTATTAGATGGTCCTCTAGGAGTAATTCTACAATAAAGCTTTTTGTTTTACAGTCCAGGGGCATGACTGAGGAGATTAGAAAGTAATAATTCATACTCTTGATACCTGAGATTGATCTTGAAATCAGCAGCTGTTTCCCCCCCCCAAAAAAAAAAAATTAGACACTTTGCATATATATCATTCTGTTAGTTACCCTCAACAGTGCTATCTTCACATGTGCTCTAAAGAAATCAGTATCCATGTTCCAGCTGGAACTATAGTGATAAAATAAATACACATAAACAAGGTATTTATCAAGTCCGTCTTTCATAACATCAAATAAAAAACCTCAATGCACAACTCATAAAATCACAGTGACAGAAAAGAGTGATGAAATCTGCTAATCCATCACATATTGACTACGTGAGATTGTTTCTGACAGTGCATTTGGTAGTGCTCTGATACTGTCTAGATTTACAGAGTGAAATGATCAACTGTCTGTGCTGAACTGAGATAATTTTGTGTGTTTGTCTGTATGTGTCAAAAGCATGACGATTTCTAGTGTTTATCCTGCTTGTTTTCACGATAAAGACAATTTCTTTATATGAAAATAACAGGATAAGGCGACGATTTTGAATGAGCAAACAGGTTTGGATGTTCACGTTTCTTATTTTAAGCTTCACTGCAAATATTTTGCAAGCTTCTTGAGTTGTGTCCTGGAGTCAAGGAGTTAGGATATGAGTTTACTGCATCCATCTGCCAGGAAAGAACAGCACATCTTTACATTAAAGGCCTATACTACTGACTGCTAAGGGAGATTCATCACCGGCGTTTACAGTCTTACAACAGGATAATGATGCCCATGGATTTTGAGAATTTAAGTTGCCGTGAAATGGCTAAAGATTATTTTTGCACATTATTACATGAAGTAAGTCCCAAGTCATTCTTGTTCAAGTTAATACTCTATTAAAAACATTTATTACATGTTAATTTTAATAAATCTTTTTCCAATTCTGAGCCTCTCAATTTCCTTTATATGTACAAGATTTGTACTTGTCTATCATAGTCATAAGAGTATTGAAGGTAAAAAGTATGATTTAATGTTTCTGTGACTATAGAAATGATTCATAGTTCTGCTAGGACGAAAAGCATCTTTCAGAAGTTATTCAACTATTAAATACTGTTCCAGCCTCAGACCGACTTCTCAGTTCCGTATGATTTACTAATTATATACAATGAATCTACTTATATTTGGTTCTAAAAGATCTGGTTTTAGCCCTCTTGGACACTGGACAAGACAGAATTCAGTGCCAACACTGGAGATGGCAAATCTTGCATCCCTTACATGCCATGCCAAATGCCTGAGACAGACCAAACTAGCAAACTGAGATATTCCCATCTACTAACTGTGGTTTTAATGGCAATCCTTGAGGAACAAAAGTGCAGTGAAAGAAAACAACATACTAGTGTCAGTGTATTTCCAAGGGCTGGTCAGAAATCAGTAATCATCTCAAATGTTATTTTATTCATGTTGTCATAGAGATTAAGAACAAATCAAAAGAGCTAAGGCAGCAGATTCCATTAATACTAAGTAGTTAGAAGAAATAAAAATAGACACCTCGGGGACTGTTTAAAATGTGAATTCCTTTTGTGTGTAACTGCAAGAGGGGACTCAGATTTTGTCCACTCTGAAAGATTTTTTCTCTGAGGTAAAGTTGGTTCTCATCTATGGCAGGGAAGAGCTATTAGGTGTTTTTATGACTGACAGCAGATTAAGAGAGCGATAGCATATGTTTTCCGTTGTCTTTCTAGATTTCTGTTTTTCCTCTGAACGTTTTGCCAGCTTAGTCTCAATCACTTCAGCTTTTTGTTTGGCTGGAAAACACTGATCAACTTGTCCAGTGTTAAAATGCATGAGGGTAAATCAAATGTATGAAAATATATTTGATGTATTGACATATTTAACTATCCCAGCATCAAACCTGAGTAGGCTTTGTGATCTGGGATTAGAAGCCCAAGTGCTGCAGGTCTCTGATCATGACCTGTCATTGCAAAAACATTTCTTGCAAGAGAATGTTCTGCTCATTGACTAAAAGCTTGGAAAGCAAAAGTACAAGAGATGGACCCAACCCAGAGCTTGCTTCTTTGATGGACTCACTGATGGGAGGACAAACAAGGAGGCTAAGGAGGAGTAGAAATACCTGCCAGCCTCTGCTTGACTGAGAATAGGGGTTACCTAATAAGATTAACAAATGTTCAGAGTCCAGCCACCAGTTCTACTGCCATGCAATGGAACACCTCAGGCATAAACTCTTAACTTTTCAACATCCAAGCAAATAACCAGAGCTGCTAGCCTCCACAGGAATATCCATTTTGCTCTACTCAAAGTCAGTGCATGAAAGAAAGGAGAAGAGGAAATCCCTGTGGAAGATGCTCACATACATTACCTTTTTGGCATTTCACCCAACATTGTTTGCATTCTCCTCAACCGCCATTTATTTGCTTTGAAATGGAGCCATCACACTGCGAAAGGTCAGATCCTGATACAAAACCATGATGTTCGGAGCAAAATTATTTCTTCAGCAGGTTCTGGCCTATAAGTTGGTGGCATATTAGTGAGAAATAAATGCCTTTTAGGGCCTAAAACCCAGAGATATAGTTGTCTCTCCTAACCTCCAGAAAGCCAGTTGTGGCTATCAGTTCCTTACACTTATTTAAATAGTGTTACGCCATCGGTGGGTGAAGTCTACCACCCTTAGAACCACACAACTTCAATATTGCTGCACAGGGCAGATCCTGGCACTTATCATGACCGAGGGCAAGTTCAGAGGCATGCACTGAAATTAACAAATACATCCACTGATTGCAAAGCTTTATTACTTTTTAAGTGAGCCAATATACTACAATGCATAATGGCATATCACTAATGAAATAAGTTAATTACACTAATGGCATGACCAGTGATGCTAAGTTCACATTTTACAAGTTGTAACGAGGCTTCTGGATCAATAAGCAGCTCTTTGGCTGGTCGCATCAGGCACACGGTACAACATTTTTGAGAAAAGCCTTTAGGAAATGCAGATGGTTAACTCTAAAGATTCTGGAGCAATTCTTCTTAAAAGTCCAAGATTTCCTCTAGTTGCACTCATCAGTCTTATTACAAGTTTCATTAAACAAAGTGATACAATTCTAAATTAGAAATCTCAGTGAGATAAATGGTGTCAGTTTCCTCATATTTCTTGAAAATTATGAATGGAACCGGCATTGTTATTATTCTTTCAAAGAGTTAAATGTTATTCTTTCAGCTAGGATGGAAAATTCACTAATTTTATTGGCAAAGTCTTCTTGATAGGAACTTTCCCAAATGATGAAATATTTTTTCATGTTTTATTGTTTTCTTTCCACAAAAAAAAATCCTGTGCAAAACTAATTGAAAAAACAACACATCAAGTTAAGTAAACAAAGCATTTCTTTGTGCTTCTCTCAACTGTCACTGTTGTTGGACAGGAACATAAGGACAAAGATAGTGAAATCTTTTGTCTGCCTGTTTCCCTTGGTGGTAACATTTTAATTTTTTTCTTCCAGTGAACAAATTCTGGACGGTTCATAAAACTATGCTGTGCTTCTTCACGAGACAGATGAGAAACAAATACATATCAAAAGCAACTGGTTGGAAAGCAGGTTTGCAGCTGGGCCTGCTCTGACAGTAGAATACCACAGTGCACACGTTATGCCCAGCTCCACGTGCACCCTGGCAGCAACACAAAGGGGATGTAAAGCCAAAAGACTTGTCCTCGTGGGATTTCCCCTGGCTGTTCTTGGTGAGGATTGAATGCCTAAGGAGTTAGAATTAGAGGGAGAAAATAAATATGGTGGAAGGCAAAATGCACAGGAACTTTCCCTACAGATCAAGATGACCCAACATCAATCAGCCAAAGAAGTCTCCAGGCTGCTTTAACTGTAATCCTGGATGGTTTGGGGATATTGCTATTAATGGAAACAACATGAATTCCTTTGGCAAGTTACTCATGGGACTTTAGGGCATTCACAGGACTTACTAAGATGCCATTTCTATTGCCAAACAACAACAACAACAACAAAAATAAGTACAGGGCACAACATGAAATATCCCAGGAACAATTTTTTGTTGTTGCTGCTGAAGTTCTTCACAATACAATTCTAATGATGCAGAAAAATTTACAGCCTTCTGCCTGAGGAAGGTGTTAATAAAGCAATGCTCCAGACATTGTGTTGGGGCTTTGTGGAATGCCTGACAGGCAGGAGAAAAAGCTAATCAACAACTTTATTTAATAATAAACAACACTAAAATATGTTCAAGTAATGTTTTGGTTGATTTTCAAGCCTGTATTTGCCATTATTGAACTGGATTGGAAAATGATTGCTTAATTGCTTTCCCACTGGGCCCATCTTGGAAATGAGATGTGTATCTCGTAAGCCTATCCCTTAGAGTTATGTTTTAAATAAGTTCCATGTCAGCTAGGAGATTTAGATGTATAACTGACGCTGAGTAAGAGCTTGCAAAATGAAACTGGTCAAAAATGGGAATTTCCAGTTTTCTGAAGAAATTTTTTCATAATGAGATGTGTTTTCATCCTGTTTCAAAGTATTATAATGACAGACAATCAGAATGTTTTAATTGCATAAGATCTTTAATCTAGAGTTTTATTCAAGTTCAAGGTTATTAATATTCATTTATTATAACATCACTACAGGAAATTTCTATTTAATTATAATTGTCCAAAGTGAAAACAAAATTTGTTCCCATGTCCCTTTTGTTTATGTTTTGTGTGTGGAGTTTCCTACAATTTAATAAAAAGGAGGTAGTTTGATGTAGAAGGACAAATATTAAAGCATAAGTAGCAATCCCCAAGTGATTCTGAAATAAAGTTAAAATAATATAATCTGTCATTACAATAACAGGCTGTAATTAAGTAACATAAAATAGAGTGAAAAAAGTCCCAAGATGAAACTAAAAATGTCAGAAAAACCCTTAAGTTTTTTTCCCAAATGTAAACAAACCCTGAAAGGTTTCTGGTTTTTAGTTTAATTTACAGCATTTCCCAGAGGACTGAGATTGTAACGATTTGAAAAGAGTGTCCATTTCAACAAAAACTGTTCTTCAATGCAAAAGGAGATTTCAGCCCCACTGCTATTAGGAGGCACAAACAAGCCATGGTGATGTTTGTGGCATGAGATGCTCAGTGTTGCTCAAATATCTGAATTCTGTCCTGACCTTCTCCTGAACTGGGGAAACCATGCAGAGTGGTGAGATAGATGTAAAAACTTGCTAAATCTCAATTTTAAATTCATTCCTGGTAATCAGCAGGATATTTGACTCCGAAACTAGACCGACCCTTCACGGTTTCCTCAAGTCCTGCAGTCTTTGTTTCTACCATCCAACTGAAAGGCTGAGCTTAGCATTTGCTGTATGTTATAACCTGTGCCACAGCCCCTACCTAGAAACTTATTTTAACACCACCAAGCAAAAAAAAAGTAGTATTTAAATCGACAGTAACAGGATAGCAAAATATGCTTCCTTCAGAAGTAAATGTAAGCTGTAAACTTCCTTTTTGCTCTTCATAAAAGACATAAGTAGGTGTACCTGAGGCACGAGAGTTAAAGCTAGATGAGATGTAATGCAGGTAACAAATTCCACTTGCACACACTCTTAGGAGAAGTTTTCTTCTCCCTGAGGTCTACACAAGACTGGCTGACAACGGAGATGAAAGTGTCTTATGCAAAGACGTATCTGAAGATAAGTCACTGAAATTCTAAAATGTTACATAGGAGGCTGGAGGAGAAGATTGATTAGTCCTTTGTGATTAATATCAGTCAGAAGATCAAAACAATGGTGTTTGTTTACACCAAAGAGAGGACCCAGAAGTGAATGCTTAACTTCTTAGCTAAGAATTTTGCTAAACTAATAGCAAATTATATATCAAATTGTAACCTGTGTCATATTTCTCCTAGGAACTTCTCTTCTGAAGTCTGTGGCTTAAAGACGTTTCAAATCAGAGACTGCACCTTTGAGTTCCATAGCTCTTGGATGGCTTTTCTTCTATGAAATTCTAGTTGAATTTCTAGGCAATTTGTGAGTTCTACCTCCAGAATTTGTTTGTCATCCAGGTTTGTCATCCAGGTTTATTATCCAGAATTTTCATCCAGAATATCATTACAAAGACATTCAACAATTCACCTATATTCTCTGTATAAAATAAAAACAATTATTTTGTCTTGAATGGACGACCCCAAAATTTAATTTTTTAGGTCCCTAGTCTTTTTAACTGCCCTTGTTAAAAGCTATTGCATAGACAGCCTGATGCCAATAACAATTCCATTATACACAATACAAATCTATGTACTTGAACTGTTTTAATTTTATTTTTCTTCCGAAACTGGAGTTTAAATAACTTTAAACACACCTACCATTTCAATTATAACCTATTTCCACAGTAGAAGTTTAATTCAAGAAATAGGAATGTGAAGCTTTGTAATTCTAGGTAAAGTAATTTCTGATTTGAGAAAAAATCTGTTCAGGTCTCCAGCGGGGAAAGCAAAGTAAGCTTTGATGGAAGGGCACTAAGCTAATCACATTCTACAGTTATTGAGGACAGTTAAAACATCATTTATGAAGTAATGATTGTTTAAATTATCTTATTGAATCCATTTGTCTATCCCTAATCATTTTTTTATTGCTGAACAGAGGAAATAGCTTTGCTATTGGCATCGGCTTGTCTATGCAATAGATTTTAGCAAGAAGCAGTAAAAATCTATACCAGTCTACCAACCTTGCTTTGCTTTGCTTTTTTTCTTTTTTAAAAAAAGTCCTTTCAGGTTCAGCCTCTTTAAAATAATTATTCAAATCTTGTTGTGAAATAATTTTAAGATGTGTGATTTTTTAATATATTTTTAATATTGTCAAATAAACAGATTAATGTTTATGACAACTCAGATCATGAAACTGAGAAAGTATCTTTTGTGAAATACACACAGATTAACCCAATCTGACTGTTTAATGTGCTACTCAATCAGTTGTTTCTATTCCCACGGTAATAAAAAGTGTTATCCCGGGCAGAACTTCTCACTGCAGATAAGCTTGAGATGGACTCATGCAATATAGCTTGTTTAACACCGTTGTATTTTAAATTTTCTATATTTCCAGCATTCGCTGTCAAGGTTATTACTTCTTTTCCAACTGATTCAATTGCCTTTTCTGTGATGGCAGGCCACTGTAGAAAAAGGATGGTGGTAAGAGAGCTTTAGTGCTTCTAGTTTTACTCCGAATTTTTCTACAAAATTTTTATCATCACCAGCAGATAAATTCTAACCCTCCCATGAGTTTTGCTGCCGTGCCCCATGCTGTGGCTTTTTCCTTCCCCGTGAACTCTGACTCCCTCCCACCATCAGCCTGGCCATCGCTCCACCCAAAAGAGAGAGAGTATCCACAGAGAACTTGCTCTCAAATCCTCTCCCAGTTGTGCAGCAACTTCTTTAATTTCACTGACAAATGCTATGGTTGAAAAATAAATTAAGACTACTTGGCAGTTAGTGTAGAATTCAGAAACTACCTAAGTGCGTATTCCCACTTCCTAGTTCTTAAATAAATACGTTTGATCACCTGGGTTATGGTTGGTATCCTCTGTCTACTAGCAAGATATATAAAAGACAGCTACATGATAGTCAAGAATGAGCTCTGTTGAACTAGGCAATATAGATTTTGAAAAATTTTGTAATTTTGTGTTTCAGAGGAGCTTGAATGCCAGAAATTGCTTATGAGATCTAATTAGCTCAGTGAGACACAGATACAGTTGTCATGTTTACAAATGACAGCAGAAACAAAAGCATGAAATGAAGAAATCCTGACTAGCTACGTATATATTAAAGTGTACGTTCTCCATAGACTGCAGTTGCATGTTTTCGAGTGGTGCATGTTATCTAATTTTGCCTAAATAGGGAAACAATGCTGTAAGTAATCTGTATATTAATTTTATTATACATATCTGTATATGTATATGGGTATCTTCCATCTCTTGATTTGATATCCCTCTCTGAAAAGCGAGTCTCACCAGCTGACCCGTGGCAAAAAAAAATTACAAATTACATTTGTAAATAGGTGATAATTGTGACTCACAACTCCAGGAAACAAAGGACAAAATGCAAAAGGAAGCAAAAACCAAGTAAAAGTTGTCAAAGATTTCTTGAGTGATAGAGCCTAAAAATTACAAAGAATGCCAGCCCTCAAGAAGAAACTGCAGACTAAAACCTGTCAGCATGATGGAAACATTGGATGCTGGAGTTTTCAAAGCCACCTAAGAGAGTTAAAAGTACGGCAACATGAGATTAGGCTGACTTTTGCCAAAGGTTACAGAGCTGCACCTTGAAAAGCAGGGGGGAGCCATGAGAGTGTATTACTTTACCATTCAGTCTCAACAGGCAGTTTGCAAGACCTTGCAAACTTTCCCTGCATGATCATCACGTTTTAGTGAATGGTACTTAGTGAAATAGCTGGAGGCAAATTTTTAAATCCCTCTGTGTCATGGTGAATTGCACTGCTTGTGATTGGCAATAAGGTAATATACAGACCAGAGTCAGTCCTGGCACGTGTGGAATTAGTGAGACTTACAGTGACTTTAGGTATATTGCATCATTCTAGTTTTCTTCAGTATTAGTGGTGTCAGTAGTTCATTTTTAGTTTGCTTTGATCTGTTTGGACTTAGGGTGACCTTGGTGGTAACATTAACTAAGCACAGCATAGGATATTTTTTTATGAGCTAGGAAGCCACACACACATTATATATTTTATCCTATAATAATAGCCAAGAACAAATAGTCACTTTCGTTCTGAAGATGAACAAGGAAGAACAAAGGAAGTGGTGCATAGCCCTCAGGTCTGCTCTTCTTCCTTTTAACTGTATGTGAAACCTTTTTTTATGTTTTAGATATGCAGAAA
Organism: Steatornis caripensis; assembly: GCA_013398225.1. Taxonomy (NCBI): domain Eukaryota; kingdom Metazoa; phylum Chordata; class Aves; order Caprimulgiformes; family Steatornithidae; genus Steatornis; species Steatornis caripensis. The sequence continues at coordinate 457,865 of VZSC01004086.1, forward strand.
TAATAAGTGACTCCTATGAGAGGTAATATTTCTGGAAACCTAGAGAAACAATCAGTAGCTGCTGGATAATTTATGTGCCTTTGCTTCAAAACATCCCAAGTGTTTTCTCTTCTAATGTCTAACAAGCACTGTTATAATTAGAAGTTTTTGAAGCAGGCAACCTGGTCTTTTGGTGGTATTTGCAGGGTTCCGCCTCATGTGTTCGTCTGCTCCCCAAACTTGTCATCCCAGAATTATTTTTATTGCTTTTTTTATGTCTCCACCATGTAACATTATTTTGATCTATTTTACAGGCTGTAAAAACTGTAAAAAGGTTTTGCATCTGCAAATTTCTTTGAAATCATGGAAGCTGAGCTCACAGGACCGTGCATACTGTGCCATACCCTCTGTCCTGAGCATGTTTGGCATTGCTCTGTAGTCCTGGATGGCTGCCCTCAGCTCCCTGCGGAGAAGCATTTTTAATTCTTTGATGCCAGAAAAATGATACAACTTTGTCCTGTTCCCCCAAAGTAATGGTGCAGAACAGACCATGCAACAGACTTGATGTTAACACCAAAACTAAATTAATCACAAGTTTTGATTTAAAACAGACAATTCACATCCCACTCATAAAGCCAGTCTTGCTTCGCAAAGACTGTGTGAGATTTTTAAAAATAAACTAACAAAATAAAGTAAAATAACACTCTGTCCAAGCTGTTGATCCAGTCTTCGTGCATAAAAAGGAAAGACAGGTTTTTATACTTTGATCTTACAGCTTTAATGTGAAAAAATGTAGAGGAAATACCTAATTTGTTGGTTTAGAAAAGTAATGTCACTCATTAATCAGAGCGCTGAAGAGAGAAAACATAAAATGACTTGAGTTGGCTTTTATCACACAGGCCTGATGATAAAATATCCACTTCTACTGGAAGCCCCGCCATCCCAGCTTCATTGAATACACAGTAATTCAATCATGACTAGGAATAATTTATTTGTAACAAGGAAGGCTTCTGTTTCTCCATAATGAGTTGATTATATCTTGTCAGAGGAACCTTAAACCCATCAAATGTCAGCTGAATTATATCAAACATATTATTTTCATAGCAGCTGGATATGAGTAACTGATGAAACAGAGCTCTCTATTTTCATTTTGTACTGTGAATGATAAAATGTAGCTCATAAAATGGAGTCTGTGACACAAATTCATACAAGTCCCTAATTTCCTACCTTTAAAAGGTCTGTTTCATAAATATGATCTACTCATTCAGTCAAATTATTAAGTTGTAATTTGCTGGGGGAATTGTACACCAGAACATTCTTCTATAAAATATTTGTGCTAGGTTTTTTTTTTAACATTCAAATGAAAGTAACCCCTGTTCATGATGCATGGCCTGATAATGCACTTATCCAAAAATTAGATTTCAGATAACATTTGATCCCATCTATCTCTAAAAGCACTTCCTGGAAAAAGGAATGTGGCAGAGGGTCTGCTGCAGGGCCACAGGGTGGGAGGCAGCCGCAGGAGTATCCGCGTATCTGTCCCAAAGCAAACAGATGTGTGGGTGGCCCGCAGGGATTAGCTTTACTTTGCAGTCCAGGGCTTAGGGTGCCTGCCTGCACTGGTATATGACGTTTGCCTATGGCTAGACCTCTTTGGCCCGTCTTGCTGCTCCATCTCACAGAAGCAATCGGTACCGAGAAGAGAGAGAGGAAGATAAGTTTCTTGTGAGCACAACTGGAAGAAGAATCAGGAAATGGTAGCAAACACATTGAACACAATCTGCAGCAGCTGCTGATATATTATTAAAACAGATCCCAACCAGCTTCATAAGCATGCAGTCCTTGCTTACTGTTATATGAAACACCTCACTTCGCTGAACATTTTGGTGTATCAGAGGCAATCTTCTTTGAAGTGGACTGGGTTCAGATGTCAGAAGGAAAGAAGAGACTGCCATATATATAGGGAACAATTTTCCCTGGATGAGAGTCACACAAAGCAAGAGAGAGTGGGTGGCTCATACTCATGCACCTGTCAGCACTCGTAGCTATTCATTCATGGGCACCGATATCTTGCGCTTTCTTCACTGTTACATCTCAGTGGATAACATTTGCTCACTTTTTAAGTAAAAAAGCCCAGCACTTGTTCAGTATATGTTTTAACATTTAGCTCTGCCATAGGAGATGGCTGCTGAGGGCAGATAGAAATTGTAATCCCTCTTTGTGTTCTTGGGAATAGCACCTTTCAAACGGAGTCTCTCTGTACCTAAGCTCTACATCCTTGTGATGCATAAAATGGTGAGCTCACTTCTAGCCTCTAAGGGAGAGGGAGGAACAATGAACAGAAGTTGCACATTGGAATGTGTTATTTGTCAGTCCACATGGGCACAGCAGAAATTGCAGCTAAAGAGATTAAATTTTCTTCTCTTTCACATTGACCGATAACCTGAAGAGCCTCAGAATGGTCAACTGAAACTCAGAGCTGGGGAGGTAGCAGGACTAAGCAGGGCAAGGTAAAAGAGAAGCAAGGACTCCTACCTTCTTGTAGGAGTCAAAACTGTGACAAATCGTGCTTTTGACACATCACCCCTGAGAGTTTAGTAATGGGATTTTCTAGAGATGGCTGGGCAGCAGGTGGTAGCATCAAAGATGTTTCTGGTTCTCATTACAGATGATTGCAATGAAACTGAGTAAATACAGGTAAGAATTCACTCAGTATCAGTAAAACTGAAATCAGCGCAACTGTCTCTGATGGTGATATAAGCAACACTTCTAGGGACTGAAGACAGACCCTGAATGTTTGGACCATGCTGAGAGCCACCTCCAGAATCGTGAGATGAATGTGGCAGAGACAAAAAGAAAACCAGTGGGTTTTTTTCCTAGGAAATCTGCACCCTTGGACAGGGAAATGAAATAATGTCTTAGTACCAGGCTTTTCTTTTCCCAAAACCCAAGGTCATTCATATTTATGAAGTATTTTCTTGTTTTATATAGAATTCCTGTGCTTGTAGCTAAAGAAACAACACTTCTGAAGAGAACCTGGCGGAGGTATTTCTTTTCACTGTGTTTCTGAGTGTGAGGCTCAAGCTAACGCCATTCCTTTGTTTCACGAAGAAATGTGGGTGTTTTAAATTCTGCTCTTCTTGCTTTGAATAATACATCTCCAGGAAAGAAAATATGTCTGGGTGTGGAGTTAATTAATAGAAACTGTCCCATCTTACTCATATGAACACATGGCAATAAGTGTAAATGTTGATAAGTGTAAGTTTAATAATGTTGTTGTAATCAATAATGGGTTATAGCAGGTTGGACCTTCCATCGGGTAGTATGGTGTTCAGTTTCAGGAAACAATGCAAGATAAGCTGAAGGCTGTTACCCAGCTCTTTCCTTACTCCTCCCCAGCCATTTTGGTGGGATCTGTGGGCTGACCCCAGAGTAGGAGCAAGGAGATGTCTTCTCGTTCATTTTCAAACTTGACTGTCTTAGTTATGGAATCAAATATAGTGGCTAGTTTATAGGACACTATAAGGTAAAGGAATCATGTTTGTAAAGAAAGAACAAAATTTCCTCCAGTCCATACTAACGTCATTGAAGAAAAAAATCAATCATGAACAAGAAGACATACATGCATTTAGTAACTGCTATTCCTACTCAGAATGCCGGACATGGAACCTAGTGGCTGGAACCCCTGGGTTATTATTTTGTTCTCACTACAGTAAGAAGATGAAAGAATTTTATTCAAATATATTTCTGTTAACAAAACTGCTGCATTATCAATGTCATCACTCTCTGAGTGAATGGAAATCTTCTGGAATTTCCCAGAAGATTAATATTTTAAGAGAAAATTCTAGAATAATGTTGTGTTTGAAAACTTGCTAGGGACAATATTATTGTTCTTCCTCTCATATTTGATACCGTTTTTATCTTACCACACTACTTTCTCAATTTACAGATTAACGTACTGCAAAAACTATTTTTTACTGCTTTCCTGATGTATTTCTCATTCATGTTGTTCTGTAAGATCAAACTACCTATCCCAAGAGGCTGTAGTTATGAATGCATCTAGCGTTTTTTATTACACCAGTAGACTTAATTTTTCACTAAGACCAGTGAAAAGTCAGAATAAGTGTTTAGACTTCAGTGAGAGCTGTTCTCTTTCCTACACCCTGAAAGCAAAGTGGGCCTCCCACTTCTAGAGTCAGCTCTTCAGGAAACCTAGACGCCACTACATTTTAACTGTCTAGATCTAACTGAACTGTGGTTATAGTCAAGTATTTAGCAGCATTTTGCACTTCTCCTGTCATCTGGATTACATAACAATGTGCTGATTTTATAAACAGCAACTACTCATTTTTGTGGTTGCGTTTTACTGGATGCACAAGAGAAACATCTGACTAAATAAAGCTGGAGACAGGAAAATTGAATGCAGAGGAAGGGCAGGCATTCCTAGGCACATGCAAAACCAAATGATGCCAGGATTTGCAGACTGCAGTGCCACCACGCAAGGCCCCCACACACATTTTCAGCCAAGAGACCATAAGAACTCACTTTCTTGTGGTGTTGAAAGTGCTTTTGCTTGGCACATGCTCTTCAAGATCCTGCAAATGCCACTTATAATATTAAGTGCACGGGGCGGTGGGGCTGGGGGAGGGGGGGATGTGTATTTAACTATTCAACTGCAGGAGGTTAGCAATGCCAAAAAGTGTTACAAATCAAAAGAACCCACATGTATAAACACAAATGTTGGAAGTGTAATAAAACTAGCGAGTCAGATACTCAAGCAGTGTAAATCAGATGGCTCTACTGGCTTCAGCAAAGCTCCCTCAGCCTCTGCTAATTTGGGCTATACTCCAGTAAACACCTCCAAAACAGACACCTGTATCTGTGCTCTACTCTAGCTCTGCTGAAACAATTTTCTCTAAGCTATTGTTTTAACTATGGGGTGTGTTACACCGTGTTGTTGTTGTTACTGCTTCAACAATGTGTAGCAGCATAGAAATTCAGGGAGAATTTTTCCTGCTATGTTTCATACTATAACAAAGTACTTCTATTCCTATGTCATTGTACTATGAAGGTGGTAGGAGATAGCTCTGTTGGATATGTCAGCTGAGAACATGTTGGAAAATATTCATAAACTCAGCTGCTCCTAAGAGGTTCTGAGCTACTGTTTTCTACAGATTTCTTGATAACTATATAAACATAATTATTCTGGATTGGAAACAAAATTTGGAGTCTGTACTTAAGAAATCTTTCACACAGGTGAGTTACTCCTCTCTTAGACTAAGAAAAGTGAACATTGCAGTTGAACAAGGCAAGTGCTAAGTCCTGCACCTGGGTCTCAGCAACCCCCAGTATCAATGCAGGCTGGGGGATTAAGGGATTGAGAGCAGCCCTATGGAGAAGGACTCGGGGGTACTGGTGGATGAAAAGACGGACATGAATGTGTGTTCACAGCCCAGAAGCCCAGTCGTATCCTGTTCTGCATCAAAAGAAGCCTGCCCAGAAGATGGAGGGAGGTGATTCTGTCCCTATACTCTGCTTTCATGAGGCCCCACCTGGAGTACTGTGTTCAGCTCTGGGCCACCCAACATAGCAAGGACATGGACCTATTGGAGCGAGTCCATAGGAGGGTCACAAAGATGGTTAGGGGGATGGAGCACCTCTCCTATGAAGACAGGTTGAGAGAGTTGGGATTGTTCAACCTGGAGAAGAGAAGGCTCCAGAGAGACCTTATTGCAGCCTTACAGTACTTAAAGGGTGCTTACAAGAAAGATGGGAATAAACTTTTCAGCAGAGCCTGTTGTGACAGGAAAAAAGGTAATGGTTTTAAACTGAAAGAGGGTAGATTCAGACTAGATATAAGGAAGAGAATTTTTACAGTGAGGATGGTGAAACACTGGAACAGATTGCCCAAGGAGGTGGTAGATGCCCCATCCCTGGAAACATTCAAGGTCAGTTTGGATGGGACTCTGAGCAACCTGATCAATCTGAAGATGTCCCTGCTCATAGCAGAGGGATTGGACTAGATGATCTTTAAAGGTCCCTTCCAACCCAATCCATTCTGTGATTCTATGAATTCCCAAAGATGAGACAGTACCTCTTTAAGATTAATCCTTTAGTGGTGATATAGAACTCGGTGTTTCAAAAGATAGATCAATGTAGCCCATATAAGTGGTCATGTTTCTGTGTATCATGGACAAGCTCTCCATAAAGCTTGCTATAGGAATTTTACCAACACTTACTCAGTCCTATTTTCTTCCAAACTGACTGGCTGGTCTTTTAGAGGTAGGGATAAGGTTGGAGTGCAGCTTTTCTTACATGATTCTTATATCTTCCAACATGACCTATCTTAAGCCTCATGCTGTGAAAGAGACGTTCATCTGTTTGGCCGCTTTCTGCCCATACAGGCAGCTTTTGTATTCACAGCACACTGAAGGCAGCAGTTATGGAAATGCCCTGCAGCCTGCTTATGTCTGCCAGCACCAATGGAGGTTCAGAGATGATGTGCTGGAAGGCACATTCCCAGGGACCAGCCCAACATCACAGGCTCTTCTCATGCATGAACATTGGACCATTTGAGGGTTATTCAGATTATGGCCCTGTGAATACCCATACACAGCAATAATGCATAGAACAGCCAGTTCCTCGTTCCTCATTATGTGCTACGTAATGTGGCAAGTGGCATGTCATGCACCACAACAGATAAGTCAAGAGATATGCATACTCTTAAAGTAAAAAAACCTGACATCCTTGTGAGATTCATCTTACTAAGCAGGGATGCCTACAATGTAGGTATTCACAGCTGAGAAAATCATCTTGGTTTCCTTTATAGTCAGCAGATAGACTGCCACTGAAGTGTATGAAGATGTCTCAGCTTAAATNGTGTTCAGCTCTGGGCCACCCAACATAGCAAGGACATGGACCTATTGGAGCGAGTCCATAGGAGGGTCACAAAGATGGTTAGGGGGATGGAGCACCTCTCCTATGAAGACAGGTTGAGAGAGTTGGGATTGTTCAACCTGGAGAAGAGAAGGCTCCAGAGAGACCTTATTGCAGCCTTACAGTACTTAAAGGGTGCTTACAAGAAAGATGGGAATAAACTTTTCAGCAGAGCCTGTTGTGACAGGAAAAAAGGTAATGGTTTTAAACTGAAAGAGGGTAGATTCAGACTAGATATAAGGAAGAGAATTTTTACAGTGAGGATGGTGAAACACTGGAACAGATTGCCCAAGGAGGTGGTAGATGCCCCATCCCTGGAAACATTCAAGGTCAGTTTGGATGGGACTCTGAGCAACCTGATCAATCTGAAGATGTCCCTGCTCATAGCAGAGGGATTGGACTAGATGATCTTTAAAGGTCCCTTCCAACCCAATCCATTCTGTGATTCTATGAATTCCCAAAGATGAGACAGTACCTCTTTAAGATTAATCCTTTAGTGGTGATATAGAACTCGGTGTTTCAAAAGATAGATCAATGTAGCCCATATAAGTGGTCATGTTTCTGTGTATCATGGACAAGCTCTCCATAAAGCTTGCTATAGGAATTTTACCAACACTTACTCAGTCCTATTTTCTTCCAAACTGACTGGCTGGTCTTTTAGAGGTAGGGATAAGGTTGGAGTGCAGCTTTTCTTACATGATTCTTATATCTTCCAACATGACCTATCTTAAGCCTCATGCTGTGAAAGAGACGTTCATCTGTTTGGCCGCTTTCTGCCCATACAGGCAGCTTTTGTATTCACAGCACACTGAAGGCAGCAGTTATGGAAATGCCCTGCAGCCTGCTTATGTCTGCCAGCACCAATGGAGGTTCAGAGATGATGTGCTGGAAGGCACATTCCCAGGGACCAGCCCAACATCACAGGCTCTTCTCATGCATGAACATTGGACCATTTGAGGGTTATTCAGATTATGGCCCTGTGAATACCCATACACAGCAATAATGCATAGAACAGCCAGTTCCTCGTTCCTCATTATGTGCTACGTAATGTGGCAAGTGGCATGTCATGCACCACAACAGATAAGTCAAGAGATATGCATACTCTTAAAGTAAAAAAACCTGACATCCTTGTGAGATTCATCTTACTAAGCAGGGATGCCTACAATGTAGGTATTCACAGCTGAGAAAATCATCTTGGTTTCCTTTATAGTCAGCAGATAGACTGCCACTGAAGTGTATGAAGATGTCTCAGCTTAAATAGGTGATGCTATGAGATCAAACGAATGCAAATCAACCTCCACTTGCTCATATTGATTACACCTTAATGAGCTTTAACACGAGCCAAGCAAGTAGCTCAGGACTAGCTCAGATGCAAATACCCATGCTCTAGACACATAAAGTAAGCTGAGATGAATCACAGTTCAAATATGTTAAAGGAGACTTTAAATCCATGTAACACTGAGGTAAAGAAGCATATTTTCCACTAGTCTCAAAGTTCAGGCAAGTGTGGAATCAAGGTGAAGTTTCTGTATTGCAATTTAATAGTGCAGTAGTAGGTAGTATATGAGTGATTTTGGCTCCGTCTTCGTCTCCCATTTCTTATTATTCCACTTTCATATAAGGATGCAACCTTGGGGATACACCACCTTAACTGTCCATTCCTGTTCCTCATTCACTGTAGTGCTTGATTCTAACTCACATTGTAGAACTGAAAGTCACCAATTTACCAGGAAGCGTTGACAGGAATAATTTTAATCAGTTTTGTTGATTGTTTCTTTTTTTCCCAGAAGCACAGTAGTGGTTCAAAGATGGTGTGTCATTACAGGTTTAAGAATAGCAGCTTCAGAGCTCACTCTGGGCTGAGCCACTTAGAGTTGGACCTTGTCCTTCAATGTGGAAAAGACATCACACAAGTCACCTCACTTGTTTGTGGGCCAGTGACTTAGAAAATGCCTTAAGGACAGTAGCCCAGTGAGAGTAAGTCTTGCATGGTTCTTTGCCTCTTCCTGGATGCTGTTTATCTGCAAAGTTCAATTTAGGCTGTGCATACAGAGCAAAACTGTTAAACTTAATGCAGAACTCATGTCTGAGACTTTTCTTTTCCTTTTTTGTTTGTGACTCTGCCAGACAACATGGAAATGTTAAGTAATCTCAGGAAAGCTGGTAGGAAATGTGGTGCTAGGAGAACTTCTGGCACAGTGGTGGTGGTGGTGGGAATTTTTCAGCAGAAATAACCTTTTTTTTAAAAAAAAATACACGACTGAGTTTATGGAAAACATTGAGATCTATGATAAATATATGTAAGAGATTTCCACTTGTGTCAATAGATTTCTCTTTGTTCCAGCTGTCTGCAGCTTCTTATCCTTAAAACCCAGTTTCTTTTGTTGCCAAAACTTTTGGCTGTGAGAGAAGGTTCCACCTTGTTACAGTAATTTAAAAACACCTGTCATCATATATTTTCATCTGGCAGTTACACTGGAACTAATCCCCACATAATCTTCTTAATATGATACACTATGGACTTACTCTACAGATAGGGGTTTTGCATTTCATGTCTCACTACATTTAGAACTCAATTTTACTCCTGATACTTCCATAGCGTGTCTAAATGTGTCTTTCCTTGGCATGTTTGTTTTTCACCAAATGTAGGGAAGAAAAATAAGCACTACACTTCCTTTTTTTCTTTTAAACAAGAATTATTCCCACCAAGTCATTGTCACTCATCTTCCTTTTGACCCATTTGAACCCCAGCCTTTGTAAGCAGCATGGTGCTCCCCACTTGTTCTCCATAGCAAGATGAATAGTGGTGTGCTCACATTTGCACTGTATCAAGGATGAAGAAAACACTTAAACACATGCTTGATTTTAAGCATATGTCCATATCCTGTTGATAACCAGACACCTTCGGCGTTACGTACAAGTAAGTAAACAACAGGATAACAAACTTTTAATTTAGAAAACAATTTCCAATGTGTCATTTGGTTTTCTATGCTATCAATGTACCATTATCACCTCAGTAATTAAACTTGTCTATTTAAGATCGTTTTGCCTTCCTTCCTGACTGAAAGTCATCAACTATTTGAACTCTTATAAGCATCATTTAATTTTACCATATACATTGTTGGTCTCATCTTTATTTCTGATCACAATGTTTTGTGTGTTTTAACCACTACTTTAATATCTTTTTAAATATTTAAATATATCTGATTTTCCACATTTTTTTTTTATTTATAGGTCATGAATACTTCCTACCTGTATATGGACTGTATGCAGAGGGCTAGCTGTTTAGAGGTATGTGCATATTTTGGACAGCATAAATACATTAAATCCAACTCTTTGGTTTAAAGAGTAAAGGTGGTAAGATCAAGTAATCATCGGTTAGGAAATCAGTAAGGATGAGTATACAACTTCAATTAAACCTTGTGCACACACGTTATCAAATAGCCTTTAATTACAGAATGATAGATTTTTTTATGTGCCCTCTTTACTATGCAAAAGCAATTATATTAATTGAATCCACATTTTGCTTTTTCTCCCTTCAACCTCACTAATCAGTAAGTGCTTTCATGCTTTGTTTAGCACAACATCTTCCAGCACTACTCCAAATATAGCTTCTCTGGCTTTTATCTGATTTCTTCCCAGACATTGGAAGACTGTATTTTTGTGATGCCTTTTAGCAGGAGTATCCTGAGTTGTGGATTGAGATCCTTTGAACACCTAGACTAAATACCAAACGAAATAATGCTGCAAACTTTCCTTCACTAAACAGCTGTTCTGAGAAGAAGCTGTTATTCTTCTTCTACAGGTAGAAAAAGTGACAACAGTCATCATGATCTATTAGCCTCCTGGTGTCCAGCTATTTTTTTATACACCATCTCTCCCAGTCTCTGAAAACCAGTTTCAATTTCAGATCTCTCCCAGGTCTGTTGGTTTCTTTCAAACCCAGGAGCACATCTGTGGTCCGGGCATCCATCTTGTCCATGTTCCAACTCCAAACTAAGATGACACAGCAGAAAGGATCAGCATTCTGCACTCTTTTCTTCAGCTTCTCACCTGGTTTTCATGAAAGGAAAGCCCAAGTTGTAGGCCAGAAGATAGCTATGAGGTACTCAAAGAAGACTCCTCACCTGAACAGTAAGGGAGGCTGGACCACAACATCGGTCTGTTCATTATTTCAACCTTCTTTCCTGCCAGTCCTACTCTTTCTTAACAATGTCCTAATGAGCCCTATTGACTCTTTTAATAAATTTCAGGACTAATCAGCTCATTTATCCCAAGGTCCCCTCAGAAAGCAGCACTACAAGTTTCTTCACAGCTGGGAACTGTGGTGACACATTGCAGTACTTCATGGTAAATAAGTAGAACAGTAAGAAACATATAGAGGAACAGCCTAAGACCAGGCAAAAGAACGAATAGAATTTGTTCATCAGCCAAATTCAGTCACTGCCTGGGTTGTATTGGTACATTCAGAGACATTTCTTGTACCAGTATGCTGCCATCTTTTCTCTATTGCTCTGGCTTTCATCCTGTCTGAAGTTGAAGGAAGATATCCTTCCATCATCACACCAGCATTTAGGTATCAGACCAGGGGAGGGAGGATCATTGCTCTCAACTGATACAAGCGAACGAAGAAGTCTGAAGCAGAAATTGCAGGGAGATGTGTACTCGGCTCCTGATGCACCAGTTTAGCATGAGCTCACTGAGGAGAGAGGCTTTGGAAAGTCACTTGCCCAAAATAAAATTCAGAGCATCTGTTAACTAAGATTTTTCATTTATTTATACCTTAGCTACTTATGCTGGGATTTTCAACATGACAGCAGCAAGAAATCTGTGACTAACAAAGCTCACAAAATGCCAAATTTAAAACACTTACTTCAAAACATGTTTTCCATAAAACGGTTCAATAGGGGCAAAATGCATGTTTTTCTCCTAATCTTTTTCATGAAAATAACTGAACCACTTTTACTAGAACTTATAAGTAAATTCCTCTCAGACATATTCACAAAAAGAACCTTGTGAAACAGAGAATTATCTACAAACTTCAATAAAATTGCTTACCCTTTGTGAAGCTAAAGTACTGAAATCAGAGACTTATAGTATGAAATGTCAGGCAAACTTGACTATGTATTTTCAAACAGCTAGTCCTCTACAACCCATAAAATGCATATAAAATACACAGTTGAACCTACACATACACTTACACATTAACTTACAGGTTTAGGTTTAAATTGATCATTTTCTTGCATGTTTTCTGACTTTCAAGGTGCAGACTTGTCAGCACTGTACGAAATGCTGCAGACAGATGCCTTATGTTGGGGTGTATGTGGTTCTCATTCATTTTACAGCAATGCTGTGCAGTAGGGGAATACTTGCTGGCAGCATTGCTTGAAACTCACTGCTCCCTTGGAAGGACAGCTCAGAGTCATGAATGTCATTTCAGCAAATGGCCACAAAAATGGCCCTGGCTTCTGAAAATGTACAAGTACCCACTATTGAACTCATTTTACAGAAACTGCAATATTTTAAGCTTGTATTTTCACTGGAAATTATGACCTTTGCAACATTTGGGACCACTTCTCTAAAAGTAGTACTGCTTACCACCCTTTCCAGCTTCAGATGTTGAAAATTATGAGATTCAGAGCTGGTAATGGCCCCACCATTTTTAATGTAAAGCTCACCAAGCACCATATATGAGCTTAGTTCAACATTTGTGAGTGTGGACCAAGGGCAGATAGTACACGTAGGGCTTTACATTCTTCATGCTGTTTTCCCCTGTGTGTCAGGGCTCTGAGTACTTCTCTCCAGAGCTGGAAGTGACAGCCTGGCCCTCCTTTCCCTTGGGATTTACTCTGAGGCTGAGACTTTACCACTGGCCCTCACCTGAGCTACCATTGCAGGGACATCACAGTTATGTCTCTGCCTGGTCTTGTACCTTCTCTCTTCTAGTTTTCTTCACAATAGCTCTTACTAACAAAGGTAGCCTCAGCCAGATGAGCTCTTTAACTCCAGAAAGGAGTTGTGCTCAGCGTCTTGAGACAGCACATGCATGCATTCCCATAAATTAAGAGAGTTTTACACTGCTACCTTTAGATTGATGATTTTCTTAAGCTCCATCTATATACTCTGCTATTTTGATGTCGTAACCTTTCTAGTTTATTTCCATGCTCACAGAAGCCGTGGCTTTGCTTCAAGTTTCTTGCTCTTTATTTTATTGTTGAACTAACATTCGGAGATCTCCATTGGTCTTCCATGACTTTATGAGTGTATATAAACAATACTTTTTTCCCTCCTTCCCATTAACTTTTTTGCCTGCACAACTAGAGAGACTTCAGCTCTCAGCAGTAACCGAACTACTAAATTTGTAGGACAACAACGTCTGGGCACTTTTAATGGTTTGGTTTTGTTTCTCCATATCATATTTTAAAGGGAGCTATTTACTCTGGCTGTAAAGTCTAAGCCATTGATGATTTAAAGCTATAACAATATTGATGCAGATGAGCCTCTGTGGAGATATTTGATGACATTATGCAAATGTAATCAATGGGCTCAATAAAGCCTAACAATAATAAAATACTGTTCACATTATATATAAATAAATGCACATGGACACATGTATGTGCTTCCTACATAATTACTGTAACTATGCCTATTCATACTACTGATCTTCCAGCTCTTTATATGCCATCTCCATAGTGTCTGTTTACACAGCCTTAATGAATCCATAACTTGTAGCTAACTGATTAGGATCTTGACTTATGCCAGAAAAACATGAATCTTCTGAGAGGAAGGAAAAAGAAGTTGAGCAACTCAAAATCATCAAATGTTGCAGTTCAAGATTTTGGGTTCTTTTTTAAAAGAGAAACATTTCAACAATTTTTTTGTGCCACTGTCCACATTTTAACTTCAGTAGAGGAAGCTGAGTTTATACACTTCAAAAAGAAAGAAAAACAAAACTAAAGTATTGTTGGAGTTTTTGTTGCCAGACTATGACATTAACTCTCTGATCTAAAATTTCTGCAGTTATGGTTGGAGTTGGATTATCAGATAGCACGGTGTCTGGGGACATGAATGAGAAACAAAGAATGGAGGAAGCTATGCAGACCAGTGCTTGCCCAACTTCAAGATACCTCTAATCTTCATAGACTTGTGGAGGAGTATATAGAAGTTGAAATGTTTATATGTGAATTCTGATCTCACAGTACTGAACTAGGTCGCTCAACGGGACTGGAAAAACTCCCGTCCTTCATGTTCCATACTGTAAGCTATCTAGGCCTCAATGTTATGTGGTGTGTCACTTCATGTTGCTGCTTAGATTTACATTGAAGGTGACTAATAAGTTGGGGGTCAATATGATCATAACTAGAAGATTACACAATGCGTATTATATTATGAAAATACACAGTATTTCTCAAACTTATTATATGATATGATTTCAGTCATGAAGGTCATAAAAGGATAAGACTACTCCTGGGACAGCAGTGCAAGAAAGCTAGTCTAGTGATTAAGCAGAAACATGAGGACAAATCTGGCTAGAAAAGAAAAATTTCATTTGGAAAAATGCTGATATTTCAACATTTGCTTCCATACTGCTTCAGGATATACTTTTCATAATATACTGTAGAGAGAATCAAGACCACTCCATCATCATTAACTAGGTTTGAGGAATGATAACTTTCATCAGGACACCACTTCTGATCTAAGAACTCACAGGGGTCTCGCTCTGAATGAATGAATTCACACAGTCTCCAAGTGCTAGGTGATCAGTGAGGCTGTGCAGTCAGTCTCACTCTGGTTTAATTAAAATTTATTGCTCAAAATGGAACAGGTCCTAAAAGAGGAAGTGATACCCTAACCCTCCAGTTAGGACGCTCAGGTGAAAAGTGGGAATTCACTTCTTCATTCTGAAAAAAAACGTAACAGTTGTCCAGGATGCCTTATGTTTCTCTTTGAACAAAAACTGCACCTTGGCACAATTTTTACTACAACAATTTGGCATGTGTCCATGTCTTTGTCTTTGGGATATCTGAGTTCAAATACAGTCTCTTCTTTTTCTGTAGGCATTTTATACAGATGGTGGAAAGAGATAGTAGTTGACAATTTAGATTAAGTTTTATCTGGGCTAAGTAGTCCTCTGGAGATAATTTTCTCTTTCTGATAGCTATTTAGTGAAGCAGCATTGACTACATTTGTAACTTAGGTGTCTCATTTAGGTGTTTAATGTTCTCAACTATGAGTTTCACCTCTCCTCTTTAAATGTGTAATTCTCCCTCTCCTTGACATGGAAGCTATAAACAATCAATGTAAAAATGATCACAAACCAGACGATAGATGCAGTTGTTTCTGAATTGGTACCAGAACAGAGAAGCAAATTACCTTTTAGTGTGGGGAACATAGCTGAAATGACCACTGGCAATTATTTTTACATATGATGTGGGGAAAAAAAGAAAATTGAGAGAGGAATTCAGAGCCACAAAATTCACAGATCTCTAACAAAATAGAACAGAGTGCACTGAAAAGGAGAAAAGCTGAACTGGAAGGAGGAAATGAGATGAAGAACGGACATGGGACAGTACACTTAGTCTGATAAAAGACAAGAAGCAACCTCTGTTACCATGCTTCAGTATCACTTGACTTCCATTGCCACTAGGAATGTAAACAAAGTGAAGTGTTAACTAAATTCCCCTCCCTTTCTTCCAGCCTCTTCAAAAAGTGCTTGGGTCAAATTTCAGGCAAAGAGCTAGAGGTACTTTTTTACTCCGCCCAAGAGAGTTGCTTGTTCATAGCAGAAGTTTGAATTCATGAAGGTAGCTATGTCACTCAAGACTAAATTCTTCCTTTTTACTTTTTGAGTTTAATTATGTTATCAGCAACTTGGAAATTGACATAAATCTCAAGATAGAAACTGCTTAAGAAGAAGTTCAGTCCAGTGATTACTATTTGTTAAAAAAAAAAAAAAAAGAAGAGGGAGAGAGAAAAGAAAGCCATAGAAGTCTTTGAAACAGCTTGGGTCAAAGGAACAGTGCTTTCTTCTAATTGTCCCAATAAATTTTAAAGATGTTATTACTCTGTAGTGATTAAGAAATGGTAAAAAGAGATGCAATGCTATAACATCAAGGCCATCAAGCTTAATAGTCCTTAACTGATTGTCACCCCGCCCCAACAAAAATAGACATGCTGTTCTCTCCTTTCCCATCTCTCCTCTGTTACCCTTCCCCCTCAATCAAAGGCTTCTAAAGCACCTTCAGCCAAACCAAGGGGAATTTATACTTCCTGCAATAAAATCCAAAGAACATAACAGCTGGCAGCTGAACTTAAGATTGCTAAAACAAACATTGTGACATTGATGTGGGGAGGGATTTGGTTATTATTACAACACTGCATGACTGGTTCTGCAGGGAAAAGATGCAAGCGGAGCTTTTTTTATTCCCAGCATGCAAACAAAAGACATAAAAATAACCCAGTAAAACAACAAAAGCAGCACTATTTAGTCTAAAAATACCTAGACAAAAAAAAAAAACTAGGAATGGGCAAAATTCACAATATTGGCTGCTGGGATTTAGAGTTGAAAGACTGAAATTACATTAAGATTGTTCCACAGAGATGCTGTTGCAAATAGGCCAGACAAGATCATTATTAATTCATCTACTCTGACAAGTACAAAATATGCAAATGAATACATTATATCATAACAATCCTATACATATCATGCTCGATTTTTCTAGTGTATTGAGTCCTGTTGTCTGTGATAACTTACAGTGATCTTTCAGAAACCACTCAGCTTTAGGGTGAAGGCTTCATCAGACAGCTCATCACTATACAAATTGAGGTAGTGATGGAGTAATAATAACTAATCAAAGGTTGGATTGGTGACAATGGGTGGTAGATTTATAACAATAGCAAGTGGATTAATACTCCAATGTTACATGCTTTTTTGATTATTATTTCACAGCAGAATATCTTACATTGTAGATCCCAACATCAGCATCCCTGTTTCCATAAGGTTCAAGAACAACCTCTAATGCTTGTTTAACTCGGCCCTAAAATCTGGAATTCCCAAGACAGAGAGGTAGGAGAGGTAGATTCCTAACTGCCATCTCTCCCCGCAGAGGTTAGGCACCTCAATTAGTGGCCTTTAAATTAGATTTTTAGATAACTGCAGTCATACCTTCCAAATAACTCTGCATTGAGACCATTGACTGACACCCTTGACTTTTTCCCAAATCTGACGCCTTCTATTGATGTCTTCAAAATACAATGATGTTTTTGTCTGCGTGATCCCATTATAATGAGCACTGTAGCCTTAAACACTGTGTAGGGTTAAATAAACAGTCTAAGTTCTTGTTGTTGCACTTGCTGTTCTTTTATCCTGTGTGAAAAGCGACATTATCTGGCATAATTTGCACTGAGCTGAATCTATTTTTCTAAGTGAAATTGGAAGCTTGAGGTGATACTGCAAGATTGCACATGCTGAAAATGTTACAGTAATGACATAGAAAATTACCAGCCATCCAAAAAGCTATGGAAAAGAATAAAAAAAGAGTTTCCTTGTTCCGTGCTTGAGAAAATGGGTTCAGGTTTGGGTTAATCAAAGATTTAGTCAAAAGTGTCAACATCTCAATTGAAGAGAGATAAAAAGCATATGAAATACAGGTTACCATTGTTTGGAATGCATTAAATAAATAAATAAACAAAATAATAAAAAACGCCATTCACCCTTTTTTTTTTCTCTAAGGTGAATCTCTTTGTCCATGCCTGTCCCAAAGCTACGTAGTTCTGGCTACAAGGGAAAGGAAACGTTCTGCTTCAGATCTGAGCTATAATGACCTGCCTGTTTACCACCATCTTCAGTTAGCAATACTGCGCCCAGGTCATTGCATATTGTGCAGCCTTCTTCCTGGTAGACATAGTAGAGGGCAAAGGTAGACTAATCTCTCAACTGCGCAAGAAAGGAGTGGTGGAACATAGGTTAGTAGCCTAGGGAAAAAATAACAACTCTGCTTCCTAGTTGGGTGGTGAATCAGCAGTCCCCACAACTCCAAATGCTGCTTCTTACACCCAGATGGTTCCGTGGTGGTTTTTACCTTTTCCGAACAGGTGTGAAATATCTGTTTGATGATGGATTGCACTGGGTTTCATGGTTTAGTTTTCAGTTAAAGATGAGAAACCCACTGATGCTTTTTCACCTGAGAAGCTTTGTCAGGGACATTGACATAACCCAACCATTAACCACATTATCTTCCAGTTTCATTGTTTAAAATAGCTTTCTAAGTTTCAAAACAAATATGCGGGGCTAAAGCAAGGCCCGTAAAAGAACAATTTTTGGACATATTTTAATTTATATGAAGCCGAACACAATACAGGCCTGCAAATGTCCACATCGAGATGATATTTCCCAACACAAATCCTTCCGCTATTGTGTTTGAAACTGGAGTTTAGGTTCTGGTTTAGCTTAGGCATCAGCTTTAAGTTTGGCATTAGTTTCATTGGAGCTAAATGTATGCAGGAAGCTTCCTACAAACTTGACTAGCTTTCTGAAACAGAACACAAGAGAGACGTCCTGAAATGTACAGTTTTACAACTGTCATGCAAGCTGGGCACTTTTTCCTTTGAGTCTAAACTAATTTGTGGTGTAAGTACACAAAAGCAGCTCACCATCTCACATCAAAAGTCAGTCTAGCCCTGTTGTAGATCACTGTGGAAGACATAGGGAAAAAATTTGGGGATACTTTCCCAGAATACTGTCCCAGGTGCCAATAATTTGTGATTCAGTGATGTTCTAAACCAGACTTAGAATTTTTGTACTTAATAGCCCTCAGTGGATTTTTCCTTCATGAACTGGTCCAGTTCTTTCCTGAACCCAGATCTCCCACATCCTGTGGGGAGCAGTCCTACAACTTAACCAACATGCTGCGTAAAGAGTTGTCTCTAGGCTTGCTTCCTGATACTTTCTCATGATATCCTCTTGTTCTGCAAAGGTCGGTGAACAATCATTACTTTTTCACCTTCCCTTCAATGCTTATGATTTTACATTTAATTGTTACTGTCTATTCTCTGGGCTGAAGAGTCATAATCACTCAGTAGTTACCCAACAGGAGATGCCCATACATTTTATCATCCATTCTCTAACCTAGTGCTCTTGTGTGGCTGACAATGTGATCTCAGAGATTAGATTTAACCTGTGTGGCCAGATCAGCTCTGTCAGAAAGAGTTTCAGCAGTCCAGATAGGATCTTCTTACAGAACTCATGCTAAATTTGATTCTTTTGTGGAAATTATAAAACTGGTGATATTTTAAATGAGCTTCATTCTACAGGTCTTCATGCTCTGTCTTCTGCTGGGGTGAGAAGCAGAAATACACAGATCTTCCAAACTAATACTAGGAGAAGAAGGGGGAGGTGGGACCTTGCTACCATACTGTGCATTGAAATAAATATAGCACTACTTAATTTTGTAAGAATCTGCCACTGAAATGGCACAAAATCACCTACTATACCTAGTACTGTAGCTTGCACTGCCTCAGGCTTTCATTGCATCTGTATTCATGTGTTATTTTCTAACTTATCCTTTGTTGATGAGCTGTTTGGGACATGTACAGCTCTTAGCTGTAAGAGGCCAGTGTAAGCTCCAACATAAATAAAAAATCAGTAACAAATGTTTAACCACTCAATTGTTTCTCTGTATTCAGTAGAACTTCTGTAGCCCAGGAACTTCACTTACTCCTGAGAGTCTGACCATGTCCTTTCCCTTCCAACGAGAGTCTAGCATTTTACGCTGTCACTTCCCCACATTCTCAATCAGCCCAGCCAATTGATTCCCTGGTTACTTATAGTTTGGAAAAGAAAGGTATAGCTAGTGTAAATGCATCCAAAAGATAGCCAGAAATCGCTTATGATTTTACCAAAGTTATGTTCCATAAAAATATTGCCAGTTCTGATCAATTCATGGTTCATTGTTAATAACTCTTAATGTCTTTACATTAGTGGATTGTGATCTTAAACCTAGGTATCTTTAACTAGCTTAATAGGAAAACACACTTGAGCCTTGCAGGATGACATATTACAGAAGCACTGTGCTATTCATAAGGGTAAACTATTTAGGGTCTGTTTTTGTGGTGACAAGGAAGCAATATCAAGTGTAGGTTATCAAATCTCAATGCTGTTTCACACAAGCCTGTGTACAAAAGTCATTATGTCCCTTGTGGATGTTGAGCAATAATGATATAGTGAAAGCTTATATGAATGTATGCTTATAAGCTTTTATATATATGACACTATCAGTACTTTTGCAATAGACATTTAGCTGTGATGGTTGACTGTTAGGCAAATTGTAACTGTGTTTTAAAGGGTGTCTTTTAATGAACTTTTAAAAGAACCAATTTTTCACTGACAGCCATGAGGAATTCTTTCATATTCTCCCATTGTCTTTTAGGATGTCCCAGGAACATGAAACAATTTTTCAGCTCTTTTTAGTTAAATAAATATATGTGCCTAAGCATCCTTGTCTTGATCATGATTATGCTGTGGTAGGGAATAAATGGATGGTCCAGATCCCAAAGAGGTAACAGTCTAAATTAGAAGACTAAAGAGAGATAAATGTAGTCAAACAAATATTTAACCCCATCTGGCAACTAATGCCAACACAGCCACTCACTCACTCCCCCTAAGTAGGATGGGGGAGAGAATCAGCAGGGTAAAACTAAGAAAACTTATGGGTTGAGATAAAGACAGTTTAATAGGTAAAGCAAAAGCCATGCATACAAGCAAAGCAAAACAAGGCATTTATTCACTACTTCCAATTGGCAGGCAGGCATTCAGACATCTCCAGGAAAGTAGGGCTCCATCACACATAACAGTTACTTGGGAAGACAAACACCATCACTCTGAATGTGTGTCCCCCCCTTCCGTCTACTTCCCCTGCCTTTACATGATGATCATGACATCATGTAGTATGGGATAACCTTTTGGTCAGTTGGGGTCAGCTGTCCTGGTTGTGTCCCCTCTCAATTCCTTGTGCACCCCCAGCCCACTCACTGGTGGGGATGGTGTAAGGAGCAGAAAAGACGTTGGCTCTGTGTAAGAACTGCTTGGCAATAATGAGAACATCACTGTATTATCAACACTGTTTTCAGCACAAATCCAAAACTTAACCCCATACTAGCTACTATGAGGAGAATTAACTCTATCCCAGCCAAAACCAACACAACAAAATACACCAAAATTACTTCTCCTGGCAAACAGTTATGACTCTATTAGGCCAAAATGCTTTGAAGAAATCAGTATATGATCTGCTGACATGAAATTTTTTTGAAGCTATCTCATTGGCTGTACTGGCCACCGTTAAAATATCCACAGTTCTTTTTTGTTACACCGTGTTGCCATGGAGTAGTTGGAGGATAAACTAATTCATGGAAACTGCTCTGGAAATGCTCTGTGGCAGAACACAGCTGCATTGTTAAGGTGAATGTGATGAACAGGGCTGAACTATGTCCTCTACTGCAGGCCTGAGATGGATTGTTTGCCAAGGAAACACTGAAGTTTCCTGAAGTGTGCTTAAGAAAGGTCAAGAAAAGAACTGCTGAAATTTTGAATAAAATATTTCAGAAGATGTCTTTGAATTCAGACAGTAAACTCTGCTGAATTCCTTGTCTAAAAATATAATCTTTTGCACTAAAATTTAGTAACACTTAATTGTGTGTTCTGTTATACATTTTTGTAAGTAGTAGATGATGAGAGAGGAAAAACTTCACCTAAGCAGGAGAACTGTTGGTTGAAGGATGACTAGTCACTGAAGGTTCTTAATGGTGTGCCAGGATTGTGTCTTACAGACACTCCCCATAAGGAAACAAAGCTGCATCACCCAGAAACCCCCTTGGCAGCCTTCAGAGAACAGTAGGAGCATTATTTTTTGACTCTGTTTAGTATATACATGGGAGCGGATTTTCAGCCAGGTGTGTGTATTGTTTGAGAGAAAGGTACAGGAGGAACGTATCTTCATCCTAACCCAGTTTTCAGACAGCTACAACAAATGCTGGGGAACGGGAAGGGGTAAATACTAATAATACTGGCTAATAGTATTCTGGAGAGCTCTGCTCATCAACACAGAAATGAGGTGCACAGAAGGAGTTCTCCGTTTTTTAAGTTATAGTTTCAGCAAGGTTATCTTACTAGACCTCTCCAGTGTTTTTCTTACACTGTGTACCACCTGAACTAGGTCTGTAAGATTTTTAAGTCAAGGACAGTCTCTAATTAAGTACTCTTCCTTCTGGACTAGGACCACTGAACACTATTTTAAGACAAGTGATAAAATAAAAAATGCCGAAGATGCTGACTCTTGGATAAACTGATTGCAACCTTTTAATCTGGGTTATCACTTCATGAACTTGTTAGTAAGAAAGTTGAGGTTTTATCCTTTAGAATATCTTCCCTTTTTCATGCACAGAAACTCATTAATGGAGGTTATATACTTACAGTGGAGGCCTGTATTGCCATTAATATAATGGCCTCCAGGGAGCAACTAGAGACACCACACAGGTAGTCTTTTGTAGCAGAAAGAGAAATGTTAAATGTGAAGCTAAACCCCTGTGGACAGTCTAGTCACATGGATTTATTTCACTTCTACCCACTGTGTTAGGGATCTCACAAGACAGTTCAGTAAGGTCTTCTTCAGATGGCTTCTTGTGGTGGGAAAAGAAGGAAAATGCCATTGGGAACTGCAACCCTGTACAGACAGTGATCACCGTACCACCATCAAGCTAGGAACCGTTGTACCTGTGGCTTTTTTCGTTGACATGGTTTTATTGCTCTTTGTCTTTGAGAAGGACCCAATGACTGCGTTTTTTTCCCCTGATCAATATTTATCTTCAGCAGTTTTAATCAAAGCCCATGAAAGGCAATTAACATTGATTTCAGTGAATTTGGGGCTGGGACCAACTGTCTGTGTATCCTAACAACAGAAGAAGGGACACATGCTGTCTTCTGCTGCTCCTGTGCTGAGGTGGAAATCACATATATATTCTGCACATGTAGACAGGACAAAGCATGGCAGGAGGAAAGGCTGCCCTGAGGTTAGTTATGGCTATAATCACCTAAGTTTAATATGATGTAGACTAAGTATTAGAGCTCCTCCTTGGTTTCCAATATGATCCATGTGCCAACAGTTGTTAAATTTTCATTGTATTTAGGATGACAAATGACTTAACCTGGATCATCTGACTTTGCCAACCATAGGACCCAAATCCTAGCTTCATTACTCTTTTTTGGAGGTCAAATTAGAGACCAAGTCCAGAGGTAACTGCCAGATTTAGCTCATATGCAAAGGTCCTTGTGTTCTCCTACCGTGTTCACATAGCTGTTATGGTGGCTGGGCTCATGTGTCCACCAACTCGCCTTTCATAAAGCTTCAGTTAAGTAAATAATTGCTATATAATGAATTATAAGCTCTGACCTACAGTTTAGAGAAAGACATTAACTTTCAGGGTCAATTTAAATTTAAGAATATAATAAGGAAAGATAAATCTGGTTTTGACACAAAGATTAGGAAAATGCATGAAGACGTCTTATGAATGAGAAGATATAAAATGATCACTTCTGATCAGAAGGTAAAAATGAAGTAGTGGGAAACAAACCATGTTTTTGCTTAAAAGCCTGCAATTTCTAACCTGCTGTGAGGGAGGAAATGCTTTAAATTCTTCCCAGGTTAAAGTTTTGCAGCAGAAGGGGAAGATCCTGACCAAAGGGACACGGAGGGTCCTGCATTTGACATTTATGAGTGGGAGGTAACATTACCAGATGTTCATAAAAGTGTAGCTTCCAAATTGAGTTCCATGAAGCCAAATATCTCATTTCATTTGGTTTTCTGTTTCCTCTATCGACTGAGCTACAGCAGGATCTACCAAGAGGATAATCTCATACTGCACGGGGCTGGACTTCAGCAGCTAAGAGGGCTTTTCCNCCAGGTTAAAGTTTTGCAGCAGAAGGGGAAGATCCTGACCAAAGGGACACGGAGGGTCCTGCATTTGACATTTATGAGTGGGAGGTAACATTACCAGATGTTCATAAAAGTGTAGCTTCCAAATTGAGTTCCATGAAGCCAAATATCTCATTTCATTTGGTTTTCTGTTTCCTCTATCGACTGAGCTACAGCAGGATCTACCAAGAGGATAATCTCATACTGCACGGGGCTGGACTTCAGCAGCTAAGAGGGCTTTTCCATCTCTGACTGCAGTTAATTCTCAAGTTTTTATGTGACAAAGTACAGGAGACCTCAAGCTGCACATGGGTGTACCTCCACATGTGACCTATGTACAACACTGTGTCAGCCCAGTGCAGTGGGCAGTCAGACCTCGCTTGGAGAAAATCAGCTCAGGTACCAAATCAAGTCAGTAGAATATTTTTCTTGGCTTTTCCCTGGTATCCAGAGTGGGGCATCTGGAGGGACTGGACTTCACCCACACTACTGTCCTGACTGTTTTCTCAGTATCTGTAGCTGCATATCCTCCCTGTTTGGGCAGCAGGTTGGAGACACCAGTGCTCCTCAGACTTCATGTAAGGAGCAAAGAGAGTCTCAAGTTCTGGATCCCAATCAGGAGACCTGGCTCCTAAATGTCAGGTATTGCAGCACATTTCTTCTAGGCTCCTAGATTTCTTTTCAAATTTGACCTTAGGCAACTCTGAGATCTAATCAGTGATCTTATTTAGCAGCAAGGCAGATTGTCTCAGTATCTTTTGCTACCTGATGTACAAGGCATTTATTAAAGCATGTGGTGTGCCTTTGCATCGTGTGGAAGCAAGGAAATTATTTCACTAATGCAACTCCACATCCTTAAAAGCTA
The DNA here is from genome assembly GCA_013398225.1 of Steatornis caripensis. Taxonomy (NCBI): domain Eukaryota; kingdom Metazoa; phylum Chordata; class Aves; order Caprimulgiformes; family Steatornithidae; genus Steatornis; species Steatornis caripensis. Next base: position 482,609 of record VZSC01004086.1, read on the forward strand.
GAGTAGCCACACACATAGAGCCCACCATGACCCCCTGCATTTGTCTCCTTCAAATAGAGGGAGGATCCCGAGAGGATCTTCTTGTTGAGAGTTGAAGAACACATGTAACCTTAGACATGACTAGCTGCACTGAGGCTAATATCATCTCAAATTCCTTTATTATAGCCCATTGCAATTAAGCATGTGTGCATATGCACATACACATACGTATGACAGTGTGCTTGAAAGCGTTTTCTTTTGCGTATTGCTAGTCCCTAGGTCATAGGATTTAAACTATCTCTTCTGCCTCTTTAAGCAGACACTGTTCTCTCTCATTTTTTTTTAACAGCTGTAGGCTGCATCCTGCCAGCTGTTTGGTACATGTCTGGATCAGCTGTTAGCGCTGCATGTTGGCTGGAGCTGGAACAGGGCCTGTTGGCTCAGCTACAAATGTCCTCACATATCTTGGTTAGAGGTACTCCTAAACAAGCCTTGCATTAGCTCTCAAGGTGAAGGAATGAGTTTTGAAGTGAATTAATCATCTCCATGGGAAAACATGGAAAGGAAAAGAATCACTAAGATGATGGATTGCTGTGAAAGTGAGCTCGGGTTGTGTGTGTATGTGTCACCACAGATGGATTTCTTACATCTGTGCAACAAATGTTACGTATTTCAGCTAGGAACTTTGGTTTGTCAAAGCCCAGCAAAACACGGTTGGTTGAGATTTAGTGCTGAGTTTTCAAATGCAGTGAAATGATACTGGTAACAATATCTTCAACTGCTTTAAATCACCTTAGTTTATCACATGCAGTTCTTGCAAACCACAGTTGCAGGCTAGTCAAAGGAGAATGGAGAAGACAACTAGATGAGGCAGAAGTCAAAATGAGACCCTTTCAACACTAACCCGCTGAGAAGTACAAAATTCAGGCCAGAGTTGTAATTGCAGAGAACACAGGCCTGCTATATGCTCCCTGTTATACTGTGGGACTCCGCCACTGTGGAATTCACCCGGAAGCAAGAAACAGCCTGTTGTTGCACAAGTAGCCTGGAAAACAAGAATCGAGTGCAAGACGGGATGGTGACGGTTTTCTCATGACAGCTTTAATCTCACCATTCTTAATAACTTTGCTACTTCGCCAATACATCCTCTTAATGTGCTTATCCTAGAGCTGCAAACTGACTCCCAAGGCCTCCCCAGGCATCTAAAGCATCAGCTGTCGACTCTCCAGCTGTCAAAACATGTAGCTTCACCTCTGACAGCTTCTTTAATGCAATTTAAAAACTGTCATTGCAAAACTCTGTGGCATGTTGGAAAATGGCAATGCAAGAACTGCAAAACCTATGATCAGTGTAATATCATAGAATCATAGAATCATAGAATGGTAGGGGTTGGAAGGGACCTCTAGAGATCATCTAGTCCAACCCTCCTGCTAAAGCAGGTTAGCCTAGAGCAGGTTGCACAGGAATGCATCCAGGCGGGTTTTGAATATCTCCAGAGAAGGAGACTCCACAACCTCTCTGGGCAGCCTGTTCCAGGGCTCTGTTACCCTCACAGTAAAGAAGTTCCTCCTCATGTTCAGGTGGAACTTCCTGTGTTCC